>BPLQ01010294.1:0-175607 GCA_021605075.1 Caerostris darwini
CTTACAGTTGCGCAGATCTCCTCCATTCACCCAAATGGGATGGGATATCATATTATAAAGTAGCACATATTGGTGTTATCTTGAAAACATTTGGTATTACATAGAACTTTGTGACTTTCGATGATATTAGATTTTGTGACATAGAGGATTATGTTAAAGTCTTATGATAAACCACCTTGCGATATTACAAGAGTATTATATTAACTGGTAATTAATTTCAAGTTCTTACGGTGATATATAGTTTAAGTTTCTCATTTTTTACAACGGCGCAACCGACCGAACATATTGTGATGGATTCTTAAAATAAAGATACTCTTCTTCTTCTTAAAATAAAAATATTCTTCGCGGCCTGATGGCCAATTGATTAGCGCTCTGGTCTTTGGTACCACTGGCATCAGCTTCGAACCTGACGATGACATAGATTTTTGTTAGCGGTTTGGTAATCACGTTAAACTGTAGGTCCCGGTCTAATTAGCCCAAAGTGTGCACAGAATGACCGTAGAGCGACAAACGGATCTTCTTCGCTTTATAGTCATATTAAACCGGGATCTATGACTTAACGTTAATTATAAGCCATTATAAGCACCCACGCCAAACCTGTGGTACCGAGCACTAGAACCTCCTTGCGATATTATAAGAGTATTATATTAACTGGTAACTAACTTCAGGTTCTTATGGAGATGTATTGCTCATTCTTCTACTTCTTCTTTTTCAATGGCGCAGCATACCCATGGTGGGCCGAAGCCGTTTGCCTACTGGCAGATTCCGAAACAGGAGTTGTTTCCATTTTAAGGGAGAGGGTTGTCAGTCCTATACTCTACAATCTTATTAGACCGTGATCTACGACTTAACATGAATTCCGAGCTACTACAAGCATCCTCCCCAAATCTGTGGTACCGAGCACTAGAGCATTAGCGGTAATAATATCGTGTCTGTTTCAGTTAAAGTCAGACTTTACATAGGAATAAAATTGATATTGCTTAAGATAATGTGGCAGTAGAGAAATCTATGTCCCAGATTTATCGTTCTCACACTCGGCATATACATGGGAACTTCAGTTTGGAAGTCTTTTTTCCAATATCTTCTATCAATGAATTATTTTTATTTCATGTAGGGCCCGATGGCCGAGTGGCTAGCGCTCTGGCGCTCGGTACCACAGGTTTCGGGTTCGAGTCCCGACGGTACCATGGATGTTTGTAGTGGTTCAGAATCCATTTTAAACCGTAGATCCCGGCCTAACATAATCGTAGAGCTTTGCGGTGGTATTGTTACTCCGCATCCGTAGCTTATCTCCAAGCTACACGCACCTCCTGGGTAGTGCTAAGTGAGTAACGTCAGTGCATCGCTTGCCTTAAGGCATCAAAGACAACTGTCTAAATGATTGCCAACAGAATTAGAAGAAAACAAATGTGTATTTCATTTCGTAACATAGAGCTTCGCAATATTTTTTCTTCTTAACTTAGCAACTGCCTCGGCGGCCAAATGGCTAACGCTCTGGTCTTTGGTATTTCAAGCTTCAGGTACGAATCCTGGCAGTGGCATGGATGTTTGTTGGTGGTCCGGAATCCATTTTAAACTGTAGGTCCCGGTCTGTTTAGCTCTCGTGTGCACAAGATGAACCGTAGAGCCACAAACCAAATAATTAAATCTTATCCGAGCTTCTGCTAGATATGTAAAAAAAAAATTACTATAACACATTATTACTGTTACAATATTTATAAAAAGAAGCTGGAAAATATATGCTTTTTATTAATAGCTGTTTTTAAACATTTAGCTTTTTCATAAAATTAAAAAAAAAAAAAAAAAACTGTATTAAATAAAATTTGTCAACTTAAATTTTGTACAGAATAATTAATTAAATTCCCAAAATTAACAAAAGTTGTGGTTATGCACTACGTCTGAAATAACCCCAAATAAGGTTTGGTTGATTAATATTACACATCTTCTAAATAATATCTACTGTATTAATTCGAGACTAAACGTAAACAAATTAGTACTTAAAACAGCAATAATGAATAGTTAAAGATAATTATAATAGTTAACACAAATTTGGAATGAACATACTAATTTTTCTTAATTAGCCCTAAATACGTTCAGGAAAAATGCCTGCACAAATTTTGAAAATTAATTCATTTTTGCCAGCCATAAATAACTGGAAGAAAGTTGTTGTGAACGTTTTTAATTATGAGTGTAAGGTGACCATGCTTTGCTGAAAAGGGTACATAATTGCTGAAATAAATGGAAATGAATAATGAAAATGTGTTGAAGACAGAGACCTTCATCTTACGTAATTATTCTAAAAGAATGAACACGGCATTTTTATAAATATACTCTGAGGTTTCATGTAACATTACAGAAGAATTATTACGGTATTTATGTTAAATAAAATCATTTCATGCACACAACGAAATATTGCTGTATTTTAATTTTGTAAAATTATTAAAGAACTCCAAAGTGTACTGAAAAAATGTTTTTAAATATGTAAGATTTGCATACATATTTTGATGGATTCTTAAAATAAAGATATTCTTTATTTTCTTCTTTAATGACGCAACAGCCACTACTAGCAGATTTCGAGACAGGAGATGTTTTTTTACGGAGTAGGGATTGTCGACCCTGTGCCTAAAGAACTACAGTCATATTAGAAGAGAAACTACGGTTTAAAGTGGATTCCGAACCACTACAAGCATCCGTGGCGTCAGAAAATAAAGATAAAGGAATGGAATATTGTTTTTTTAAAGTTCATTATATCATGTTTATAATAATATCATCGTCATCAACGGCGCAACAGCCCCATAACGGGTCAAGGCTCTCTGCAAGACAGGAGAAGTTTTTATTTCAAGGAGTAGGTTTGTCAGCTCTACGCCCAACGCTCTACAGTCATATTAGATTGGGACCTATGGCTTAAAGTGGATTGCGAACCACCACAAACTTCCATGGCCCTGATGGGACTCGAGCCCGAAACTTGCGGCACCTAGCGCTAGAGTGCTAATCACTTGGCCATTAGGCCCCTTATGATAATATGCCAAATGCTAATAGTGAAAAAGATTTTAAAAAATTAATGGTAAATAAACAATATTAAACTTAACACTTTATGCCTGATGACCGAGTGATTAGCACTCTAGCGCTAGGTGCCACAAGAATTATTTTGGGGTTTGTTCGATAGCTCACTCACACACACAAATAAAAACACGAACTGTAGTAATTTTTCTCCTTTATTAAGCCAGCGATCACACTCGAAGATGGACTCGCCACACAACTCCTCTCTTTACATACACTTATTCAACTCCCTCAATTACATTCTTTATCTTTCTCTCGTCGTCTCACCCCTCCCAAACACTCCGCACAGACAGGATGTTTACATTATAGGGCGTTGACTTCCCCTATGCAAAGGGACCTGGGTTTTGAGGCAACAGGGTTCGAGTTCCGGCAGTCCCATGGATGTTTGTAGTGTTCGGAATCCGTTTTAAACCGTAAGAACCGGCCTAATATGACTGTAGAGCATTGGGCGTAGGACTGACAACCCTCCCCCATGAAAAGAAAACATCTCCTGTTTCGAAATCCGCCAGTAGGCAGACTACCTTGGCCCACCATAGGGATGTTGCGCCAATGAAGAATAAGAAGAACATTAACACTTAATTAGTCTAATTATAAAATACATATTAAATGATATTTCAAAAAGTAGGAATAATTTTATGTAGACATGCATGAACTTATAAAAAAAGTATTCTACTTAATTAATATAAGAATTTTTATTAATTACAATCCAGTAAATTACAAAACAACTTTCTTAATATAAAATTTTGTTTATCTCGCTCATGGTGTTTGACTCTACGAAGAAATTTAGAAATCGATTTTTAAACTATTTCCTGATAAAATTTCCAATATAAATTTTGTAAAAAAAAATTTAATACTCTGTTAACTCTCATAAAACTCTGTTAAAAGAATTTTTTTAATTAATAATTCCGCACTTCAGAAAACTTTTGTGTTCTGGCAAATGTTTGTCGCCAAATATTTACCAGAACATTGGCGACAAATTGGTGTTGTGGAATATATATATATGGCATCCAATGTAATTTTCGCGTTTCTAACTTTGTTATGACTGTGTCTCTGGATTCGATTTTGACTTCTATTTTACCGGATTTCGACTTTTTTTACCGGCTTCTATTTTGAGAACTCATTATCCGACCGGATGTTTGCAATGGCCCTCAGGAGATGCGGCCAATCAGATTGGGTAAAGTTATTTATCTGCAATGAAATTTAATATCAGAACTGGAACTTTTTCGTTATTTGGGAACCTCCCTGCGCCAACTGCTGTAAATTTATCGCCAAATGCAATGAACAAGCAACAGCAATTAATTCAAATGTTGAACCCTACTGCTTTAATTTTGTCTTTCACCTTATTGATGGAAAAGTTTGATAATGATATTTCTTACTGAAATCGTTATTCAGTTATTGTTTAGTATTTTCTTTTTTTTTCGTCTTTATTGTGTTTATTGCAAAAATGAGCTTCATCGTTTTTCTATTTTTTCAATCATTGTGGTTAATATTTTCAGAATCACTTGTTACGGTTAATTTAACAGATGAGAATTAGAATAAGAAATTTTTTTTTAAATATCTCACTTAAAAATGTTTACATAGCAGAAGAAATTATTCGTAAAAGAGCTAAAAATGAATTAATGAATTAAAATTTTATTTAAAAATATTTTAATCGTGCTTCCTTCTACTTACTGGCAAGAGCGTCCCTGGGGAGTTTAGTAGAAATGGTCAGTCGACCTCGAGACTCTCATGCTAGAGGAAATATAGTGCCATCATGCGCCCCCGCTGAGAAACATTTAGTTTATAGTGTCTCATCCCGAGAGGAAATATATTTAGCGCATCCCTACGCATCAGTTGGCCTACAGACTATCCTCCAGCAGATGAAGTATCTTTCGCGCACCGTGCGCGTAGCCGAGTTTCAAATTTTCGGTTTAGAAGTATTTCTTCCACGAATCTATAATTATCTTTTCTTTACTTTAAATGTGTTAAATATTGTATGCCACTAATTGTATGTGTGTGGTGTTTGTGCGAGTGAAGATAAAGATCTGAATTCTCAAACCTGTTCCTCAAATATCTGTAACCCAACCACACCCAATAACATGTTAGTTAATGTTAGTTAGATTGACCAGTTAGTCGGATGGTCAAGCTATGTTGCTCTTAGCAGAGTAAAATCTCTGAAAGGACTTCAGAGAGATTTTTATTAATAACTTTTCCTCTTCTTCCCACCTCATGCACATGCTTAGGGATATGTAGCCCCCTATCAATTAGAAAAATAAGGGTGTAACATATGTGAGCTCCATATATACCACCAATAATAACGGGTGATTAGGGGCTAAACAGTGTCTTTTGGGGTAACAGTCCCGCATTTGTATGTGGTATGGGAAAAAATTCCGGAGAACTTCCACCATGCAGCCTGACATTCCATGGGCGACGATTTTACATACATTGTCCCAATCGCAATCGAGTCTACTTGTTTCTGAAAACAATGACTACAATAATGCCATCAGGGAATTCGAACCTCCTCCCCACTCCAAGCTAGCGGCTCACGTTTCCAAGGAAACAAGACGAAAGTTATTTTCATTTCTATCACCGACGCATTATAAGCCAAGTTTATTTTCCAACCAATTATAAAGTTTATACTATGACTAAATTGCATAATCAACGCAAAACAAATCCATATTTTCTACTGGTAGAAGAGTCATCTTCAACTAAAGAAAACGGTGCCTGAATGGCGGAGAATCAAGCGCTCTGGTGGTCGGTGCCACAGGTTTTCTGGTTTGAATCCCAGAGGTGCCATGAATATTTGTAGTGGTTCAGAACTCACTTTAAGTTCCGGTCTCATATGACTGTATGAAAGTTACAGAGCCACGTCAGACTTTTATCTACGGGTGCTCCATCACAACAGAAGCTGTCCCATTTTTCCCCATCCATGAGTAGATTACTCATGGGATGTTTGTCTCGCACTGTAGGATACTGAGGATTAGACACATAGTAGAAAACAACTTTCAATTTCGTCTTTTGGTGTTTTTTGGCGTTGAGGAATTGAATAAAATTCAATTTAAAAATTATCTTGAAGCTGCGAACTCAGTAGGGTAGGCAAGATAAGCTTCCAAATTACTGTCTTGAGATTTTAATTTAATTCAGTGGGAATTTATCTTTAAAAATAAAAAGTTGATTGACGAAACTAGAGATAAATTAGAGTAAACTGAAAATATACGAGCACACTATTCAAGTACTTAATATTTTACCATTCATAATAAACACACACATTTTAGTCTGAAATTAGAAATTAATATATTTCACTGCAATGATAAAAATTATGACAGAATTGTGAAAGTAAAAGTGTGATTAATCACTGTTGAAAAATCATTTTTGTAAGTAATTTAATTCATAACGGATAATTAGGATTAAAAATTAGAAAATAAAATTAATTAAAAAATTTTGAAAATACAAGCCTTTATTTAAGACGCATAAAACAAAAGAAAAAGGAGAGAAATGATTTATCACGAAAACAAAAGATTACCGTCATTTCCTGACTATAATACGAGGATTATAAGTTAAAAAATTCAAAGATTTTGGGGTGCTTATTATAAGCCGCGGTGTACAATGTGCAGACATTTTTTTTTCTGAAGTTTCATAAAAATCCTATTCAATAAAGCCACCATAGAAAAGTTCTTATTGTTGAAAAAAGTGTCGCAACTGTGCTTGAGAGATAAAAGAAACAACTTCTAAGCAAAAAGAAAAAACATGTTGTGGAGAATGGAAAGCAAACGAATATTTACAAAGGATAAAATGAGGTGAGTACTATGCTTCAGGGTGTACTAATGTGCCCAAAAAATAAGACCAATTTTCAATTTAAATCATATTATCATTTAACTTTTTTTTAAAAATCATATTAGCTTTTAATCATATTAACGCACAATTTATTACAAAACACTTCATTATAACAAACATCAAATCATTTTACATGTTAATTATAACTTTCATTATTTTAAAACCTACAGTTTATTTGATGATTGTTATACTTCACAAATATTCATTGATGGATTATTCTTAATATTAAATTTCATTATGCATAAATAACTTACGAAATCACAAAGAAATGTGTTTGATATTATGCATACTACTGAGTCCTAAAATTAAGACCAATTTCAATTTAAAATTCCAGGAGCTTGTGGAATTCCAATTTCTTTTCTTTTTTAGGTTGCTGGCCCTGTTCTTGACATCTGTGTGAAATATGACGTCAAAATATTCATTATTGTTTAATTTACGCTTGGTCTTATGAGACGCTAAAACTGATTCCGGCGATTTTTGAAATATCTGAATTAATTGAGCAAAGAACTTGCATTCAATTTTGTTTGCGGAAAACGTATAGAATGTTGCAGAAGACATTCAGAGAGCATTCCTATATCGGAAAGAAATGTTTAGAAGTGGTATAGACAGTTCAAAGAAGGCAGAGAACGCGTTGAAGACGAAGAGCCGTCTGGTCGACCGCCAACCTCAACCGACGCGTCAACCCCAATCGACACCACCTCAGCTCACGTCCAAAAAATTAAAAATTTGGTGCTTGCAAACCATCGATTTACAATTAGAGACGTTACTGATGATGTTGAACTTTCAAAAGGATCGTTCAATTCCATTTTGGGCCTCAAATGCGTCAAATCTCGATTGGTACCAAAAACACTGAATGCGCCAACTCCTAATACATTAATTCTTCGTAACATTTTCGCCTAAACTGAAACCCATATCGTTTCACAACCACCATATTCATACCGTGCGACTTCTGGCTGTTCGCTAAACTCAAAAGATCACTCCAGGGACACCGTTTTCAGTCGATTGAAGAGATTCAACGTGAATCGCCGCGCACTTTGAAGGCCATCCCTGCCGATGACTTTTAAGCATGCAGTGAGGATTGGTAAAAAGTAAGCATAAGTGCATTGTGTCCGGAGGGGATTACTTTGAAGACGATAAAATAAATTTGGAAGAATAAATAAAGAATTTTTGAAAAAAAATAACTGGTCTCACTTTTTTGGCACAGTAGTACCAGTCAATGGACTGAAGTAATGAAGATCGTCAAGATTGAAGCATATGAAACTTGTCAAGAATATTATATGTAAATTAACCCTTTCTTGAAAATTATTATCATTACTTCTCATGAACATAAAATTTTAATTTTAAATCAATGTCAATTAACCATATATAGCATAAATTAAAGCGTATTTAGCGTAAATCCATGTAAATTAAATCTTAAATCATTATTTAACATCAAGCAAATTAAAAATATTGTTAACATTTTTTTATATCACTTGTATTTTTAATATAATATTATAATTTTATGAATTAAAAGATAAATATTATAAATATCTTATATACTTCTTAAATATATAAACAATATAAGCAAAATATAATATCAACAATAATTACATATTGTAGTGTGCAGGTTGGGTAGCCGGATTGTGGCAGGGAGTCGTTGGGTTGAGATACTTAAGGCACAGGTTGGAGAACCCAAAGCTTTATTTCCCAACACACAAACACCACACACACACAATTAGAGTCCTACAATATTTAACACATTTACAGACAGATAATTATATATTAGTGGAAGAACTCCCCTTCTAAGCCGAAAATCTGAAATTTTATCTATGTGCATGATTCGCGATATATACTTCGTCTACGGGTGAGAGTCTGCAGGCCAACTCTCCATTTCTCCTGAGCGCCACAGAGGCACTCTTGCCAGTGCGTAGAAGGAAGCATGGTTATATCATGTAAAAAAATCAATAATTTTTTTTTTTTCTCTCTGACCAGTAATAAGGTTACAAAATGAAACTCAAAAACAAGTAATATATAAAAAAAAAATTTTTTAAGCCAATTCCTACCTTTTTTCACTATATTGCAGAAAGCCCTTTATAAACAATTTTCATTCATTTTTTTTAAGTTAAAAAAAATTCTCTCTCTCTCTCTCTCTCACACACACACACACACACACACATACTTTCCATCTCTCTCACTAATTTATTCACATGTTTCATTTTCCATTTTGTTCCTTCCTTGACTCAGACTAGAACTCAGAATGAAAAAAGAAATTTTTTTTTCCAGCGATCTACACGCTTCGCCACTGACGGTATTTATTCCTAAATTTATATCCTGCTAAATATCTTATATAAGAAAAATTTTTTCTTCCACATAAAACTAAAATTAATTAACTAAACTTAATTACTGAATTAATATTGAAACTTTATTAACATCCAGTGTCGTCCACTACAAGTTTAAAAAATGTATTTGAACTCGAGTGGGTGAATAAAAAGTGTTTTATTAACGATTGAAAATCTGAACAAGATGTATATAGGTAGAGTGTGAACTAATAGTAGGAATTGAATAATCATTAAGAAACGTATTATTATTTAATAAGAAGTCAACGTTAGAATAAATATAATAAAATTCCAGCATAAAAAATATAATTTTATATAATGTTCAATATTAAAGTTTATTTTTCAAACAAATATTATTCTTAGAGTTAAATGACCTGGTAAACAAAATTAGATTGATTAAAAAATAATTGCAATGTGTCACGAACCAAATGAAGATGATCTGACAATGATGAAACGATCAAACAATTACTACAACTTAACAGAATAATTTATTTTTCGAATATTTAAGAAAATTACAATAATTTATTTTTTAATACAATTTAATTAAAAAAGTTATAGAACAATTTCAAATTTAAAAAAAATGCTTTTTCTCATGACGAGATTACATATATAATAATATAATTAACTAAATAATAATAAAATAAATAAATAAATAATAATAAGCTTTAAGTATTAATACCAATGTTTTAAACAAACAATAATCGTTTTTAAACCGAACAAGTTATAATCCAGCAAATGAATTTTGATTCGTAAATACCAATGGCGAAGAAAAAACATTAAATTGTTTTCAAGTGTAATTACAAAATGTACTGTAAGATTAATGAAATTCTGTGTATATGGGTGAAAGATACTGAATAGTGTTCCTAGGTGAATACAATTTAATTACAAAAATTCATAAATTATCCAGTTCTTCTCTAAAAATAATTAAATTGCTCGGTGTGCTAATTTAAATACACAATTTAAAATCCCATTTGCTTATGAATAAACTTCATATATAATATTATTCTTTACAAAACTTTTAATCGTGTTTCGTGCTTTAAAATGAAGAAATTGACAAATTATTTTCTTCGTTAAAGTAAAACTGCAATAAATTTTACATGCAATTTATTTATTTCAAAATGTTTCCTTGAAGTACCTTAAAATTAATGAGATTTGTATGAAAAGAATACTGAATATTGCATAAATATAGAAAATTAAAAGAATATATAAATTACTTCTAACTTAAATAGCCTATTAATTATTTTAAATTATTATTAGCATTCCTATTTTTGTTAATTCAATGTTAAAATAATGAAGTACTATTAAATAAAATCTACGTATAAGTTTTAAAAAGTATAGGAGTATAAGTTTACAATTATTCAGTAGTCATTTTTTAATTAAATTTTAAGTATTCTATTTAGTACAAAGCTTTTATGATACCTTTAGCAGGCTTCTTTAAACAAAAGGAAGTTTTCCTAATGAAATATCATTTTGCGTCTCAATAAATCCACAAATAATCAGATAAAACTAGTCCTATAAAGAGAGATTCAGTTCTCTTTTTACGTGGTTTTTTTTCCGAACTTTTCTTTTTACGGGGTAGGGTTGAAACTCACGGTTTAAAGTGGATTCCAAGCCCCTACAAACACTCATGTCACCTCCGGGACTCGAACCTGAAACCTATGGCACCGAGCAGCAGAGCATTAATCACTCGACCATCACCCCCCCACTTTATTATTCCCTATAAATTCAAAGATCTACAGAGGAAATATTTTTTTATCTTTCCAAGAATAATAATTTTTTTCAGCGATGACATAAATGAACACTTAAAAAAGAATCTAAATTACAAATTACAAAAGCAATTGTCACACAAAAACCCAAGATGATTCAATGATGAAATGCTAATTCAAAACTAGAAACTTTTTTTTTTTTGCTCTTCCAATATTAATATCTTGAGTCTTACCCTTCACTCAAAATCAACGATGAACAAACGTATGTTTATTCTTTTTTCAATGCCTACAACTTTCTTTCTGCTCCTACATAAAAAGATCAGGAACGGGAATAAAGAAGAAAAAAAACCATTGCCTTTGTATAATCTTATTAAGCGGATTATGTGAAGACGATGCCGCGGTATTAATTCAGAGGTATTTTTTTCCAACGAGCGCCGGGCGAACACGTGGCCGAAGAGTTGGCATTCGTTCAACATCCCTTTTCACCTGATGCAATAGCTGTCTCATTTCCACATGAAAGCCGCCCTCTGGGACTCTAGGACAGAAAAAGTTTTCTGACTTCCTAAAAAGGAAATTCCGAGTACATATGAACCGATCTGGTATAAAAGAAGCCACACAAATTCATCTTTATTCAACTCATGCTTTTAAGACGCAATACTTCATATGTATGCTATTGAGAAACTAGTTTATCCTTTTGCAGAATAATGATTGGTCTATAGGATCGAAAGATATCAATAAACCTGCCCATATACAAGGTAAATAAAATCAATTTGCTTCAATTTTTTAGCAATCTTATCACAGAAAAATGCGTGTCTAATATATTTTTCTGTTTCTTTGTGATTGGTATTTAACATTGGTATTTTCGATCCTGATCACCGAGTGACAAAAGTTCTGCCGCGCGGTGCCACAGGTTTCAGCGGGTACGGTTGTCAACCCCAAGTCTAATGTTCTACATATTATAAAGGGACCTGCGGTTTAAAGTGGATTCCGAACCACTACATACATCCATGAACCACCGGGATTTGAACCTGAAATCTGTGGCACCTAGCGCTAGTCACTTGGCACTCTGGCCCCAAAACAATATTACTTCCTAATCATAAATACTAACGGTTATAATTCAACTCAAACTATTATTTCATTATTATTATTTACTCAAGCTATTATTTTATCTTTACTTTATCATCATCATCATCATTGACGTAAACAACTCCATGGTGGACTAAGGCCGTCTGTCTACTCGCAAATTTCGAGACAGCAGGTGTTTTCTTTTTTTTTTTACGGGATAAGGTTCTATGACCTACGCCCAACGCTCTACGGTCATATTATACCGAGATCTACGGTTTAAAGTGGATTGCGAACCATTACAAACATCCATGGTATCACCGAACCCGAGACAAGTAGCACTGAGCAACAGAGAGCTAGTCACTCGGCCCTCAGGCCCCAAACATATTACCACCTAATTATAAATAGTATTTATAATTCAACCCAAACTCTTATTTAAAATAATTTATGAAGTTTTATCCTTAATTTATCAATCCCACTACATTCAAAGATAAATTCAATTGTAAAATCACTAGATTTCTATTGAAAGAGCATTATTTTTTTCATGCAGAAAAAACTCAAAACTAACCTAAATTAAAAATTTTACGAACATCAACAAAAATGCAAAAAATTGCAAAGGCACCCTAACAAAAAAATTGCAAGGAATAGCAAGAAAATTGCGTCCCTAATTTTTTCTTACCACACACAAAAGCACCCAATTAAGGATTCAATCCCAAATACTAATTCAATACAAGAATCTTCTTTTTGCTCTTCTAGTATTAATATCTTGAGTCTTATCCTTCACTCAAAATCAAGGATGAACAAACGAAATTTTATTTATTTTTTCCATGCCTACAACTTTCTTTCTGCTCCTACATAAAAAGATCAGCAACGGGAATAAAGAAGAAAAAAAACCATTGCCTTTGTCCGCCATAATCTTATTTTGCGCATTATGTGAAGACGATGCCGCGGTATTAATTCAGAGGTATTTTTTTCCAACGAGCGCCGGGCGAACACGTGGCCGAAGAGTTGGCATTCGTTCAACATCCCCTTTCACCTGATGCAATAGCTGTCTCATTTCCACATGAAAGCCGCCTCTCTAGGACAGAAAAAGTTTTCTGACTTCCTAAAAAGGAAATTCCGAGTACATATGAACCGGTCTGGTATGAAAGAAGCCACACAAATTCATCTTTATTCAGCTCATCCTTTTAAGCCACCATACTTCATATGTATGCAATTGAAAAACTAGTTTATCCTTTTACAGAATAATAATTTCTCTATAGGATCGAAAGAAATCAATACACCTGCCCATATACAAGGTAAATAAAATCAATTTGCTTTTCAATTCAATTTTAGAGCTTTTGATGTAAAAAATATAAAAACTACCATACTTCTTCATTGGCGCAACTGCCCTATGGTTTTAAAACACCGTCTGCCTACTGGCAGATTAAAAGATTGGAGATGTTTTATTTTTGTAGGGTAGGGTTTCAGCCCTACAATACGTATTAGACCAGGATGGAGGGAAAATAAGTAGATGTCGAAACACTACATGGCCCCGCCGGAACTTAAATCCGAAACCAAAACATGTGGCATTGAGCGCTAATAACTCGGCCATCAGGCCCAAGTGCTAATATTAATATTGTTTATTTTTAATTAATTTTTTTAATCTTCTTTCAGTATTAGCCTTTAGTATTTTATTATAAACATGATATGACGAATTTATGGACAAAGTTCGCCGACAGAGCGCCAGCCAATTGGCCAACAAGCCGCCTAAATTATTGGAGCTTAATGTATTTTCAAAAAGTCGAGAACACCTAATGCTTTTATTACAAAATCCTCTCAACCCTATCAAAGGGTAACTGTTTCTGCTACAAGTGTTAAAAATCAAAACTTTAAATGTATTCGATATGTTATAATAGTAACACTTTTCACAAATTACATAAATCTAATTCATTTCTAAAGATATGTGCAAGTCATTGTTTTGAATTTGAAAGAAACATAGAATATGGTTTAATTGCTTGGCTTTAAATCTGACTTATTCTATAAAACATTGTCAGTCTAAATCTTGATGTGGAAGATGTCTATAAATGATTGTTTTGAATTTAAAAGGAACGCAGAATATGGTGGAATTGATTATCTTTAAATCCAACTCATTCTGTAAAACATTGTCATTCTAAATTTTGTTGTTGAAATTTCAAAAAGGTATCACACATTATTTCATTTTTCTCTACAGCAGATGAAGATTTCACAAATCGTCTGCCACTTATGCTAACAGAGTAAAGAAGGTGGGAACTACAGTTGATCATTTTAATTCCCCTCCACTGAGAATTCGAAACTCGACGCAGATGGCAGATATTTTGAAGTATTGTCCAAATGCAATCCAATAAATAAATCCAAGTATGTTGGAACATCTTTTAAAGACTCGCAAAGTCAAATCAAAAATTGTGTTAGTATCTACTGCAATTATTGTTAAGTATACTTATGGAAGTTCTATTGCTTGCGGGTCATTATTAGATAGTGGCAGTCAATATTGAGCAGTTAGTTGCTAGTTCGCTAATAAGCTCAGAATAAGAAAGGATAAGATTAATGTATATTCATGTTTTGTAAGTGGGATGAATTTATAGAAAATTATTGCTGAGATATCAAACAAGCATGATTATAATAGAAAATTTGAAATCTTTGTTGTGCCCAAAATTAATGATGCAGTACCAGAAGAGTTATTTTAGTTTTTCAGAGCCACAGATTCCTCAAAATATTGAATTGGTGGATCTTCATTGAAATAAACCACAGAAAATAGATGCTCTGTTAAGTGCTTTGAGGGTTTTCGTGAGCTAGGAAAGCTGATCAAATTTATTTACCAAATTGGAAAAAAACTTTACAAAATTCTTTATTTAGATACACTGTGGTGGGGTATTTGATTTCTAATTCAGAAAGTAATAGTCAATTAAATTGGAAGAATTCTTAAATTCATTGATGAATCCTTTTTGGGAAAGATAAAGTTTTGCAAAATCTCCCAAAATGAAAAAATAAAAAAAGAATTAGAATGCGAAGATCATTTTTAAAGCGCATCGACGAGATAACAGGTAGATATGTAATTATTTTACCAGTAAAACAAGATGAGAGTTCACAGGAACAATGGAATCTATTCCATATATTTCTCTGAACGAACTTTCTCTTCCGAGATGATACTGAAGATTCAATTGCTTCTTTTGAATCAAATGACACTAAAACACAATCGCTTGAAACTAAGCATGGTCTACATCAGAAAAATTGTTTAAATGATCTCAGTTATTCTAATATATCCAGTTTTGACGATGGTTCAATTAACTCTGTTGATACTAAGAAAGAATCTAACGAGTCTCTTTAGAAAGTTAATCTTAGAAAGAAACTCTTTATCTTAGAATTAAGATTAAAAAGTTAATCTACAATTGTTAAAGCAGTTGGAATTGAATATTATGAACTCTGTAAGTTTCTTTCCATTTATTGTACAAAAGAAATACTTAAAATACACAGGAGATCATTATTTATGGATAACTAGATTTCAGTGTCTTCCGTTTTAATCAGAATAGTGATGACGCCAATGAAAAATCCGCTTTTGAATTTGTTGGCGATAAAAGTGACACAATCTCATTTAAAAACAATTCCAATAAGGTGGTTCAAAAACAGAAATGTCTAGCATAGAACCAATTTCATCTTTATATCATATTACTAATATTCAGGCTTTCATATTTTCAAACTTAAGAGTCATGTCTTCTGCGTTTCTGCAGGATATTTTTCTACCTATGTTACAATAACAGCATTGCAGAGCATCTCATTTTATGACCCCTCTCAATATTCAAATGTTAAAACAACTCTTTTTACATCATTTCCTTCTCAACTTGAAAGTATACATTTTCCAGAGACATCTTTCTAAACTTAAATATTGACAATGTTGTTATGTATTCACATTCATGTGTTTGCCTGGCTTGGTATATCACCTCATTTTTTAAATCTATTCCTATAAAATAGAATATCTGGCATCCAACAGCTAGCCAAGGCCTTCTCTTGGCAATGAGCCAGAACAGCTGATAATCCTGCTGACCTAATTTATCGTCGTTTCAGTCTAGAACATATTGTTGACATCTATCAAGGACCAGATTTTCTCTATCAACACATCATTACTTATCATAACAGTGGATCTAGATTTGATAGATCAAATGAAAATTATGCTCTTGAACTTAGATGGATTTACGATGTAAATTTATTAGTAATTGTTATTAAGTATTTTTGAAACCTGTGCTCAATATTGTTATGATAAAATTGTTATTGCTTTTGCTTATGTTTAAATATTTACAAAGAATTATCGATTCAGTAAGAAAAGGCGAGGCAATTTGACTGCTGGCAAACTTTCATCAAGTCAGAAAAAACAGTAATCATCAGTACAATAGCAGAGTTTTCCAGAGTAGTTTAAGAGGCTGTATTGAAAAGCATATAACAAAAATAGTCCATTAAAACTTTTATATCCTTTATTGATGAATCTCAATTCATTCAAAGTAGATGGTAGATTAGAAAATCAAACTTGAATTTTGTTGTGACTAATCCTCAGTGTCCTGCAGTGCAAGACATGACATCCTATGAGTAATATGCTCATGGATGGAGGGAAAGGGGACAGCTTCTGTTGTGATGGAGAACCCATAGGTAGAAGTCAGACTTGGCTCGTGATGCTCTACAGACATACGAGAGCGGTACCTACTACTTAAAGCGGATACCGAACCACATCAAACATACATGACACCGCCGGGACTGGAACCCAAAACCTGCGGCACCGAGCTTAAAGGCTCGTTCCCACTGAGGCGAGAGACGTGAAGATTCAAGAGGCAAGCGACAAAATTTTTTTGACCCGTTCACAGCGAAACGTCAGAAATAACATTACGCCTAGTGAAAAACCGCTTCGAGTTGAAAGTTGGGCAACTCCAAGCGACGAACTGCAAACCGGTTTCAGGCGACCGCGGTGAGGCTAGTGAGTGGTCAAATTTTTTCGCTTGCATCTTGTCGCCTTGGTGAGCACGAGCCTTAAGAGAGCTAGGTACTCGGTCATTCAGGCCCCAAAATTATTATAGAAGACATAACATATGCGAAGATAAAATTTTTACTATTGAAACAAAAGAATGGATAATTTACAGTTAGAGAGATTTTTTGTTTCCTTTTCCCTTTAATCATACCGGCATTAATTTTTATGGCTCCTTTTCCCCATAATATATAAATCAGAAAAAAGACAAATTAAATAAGATTTCCATTAAAAATAGAAACACAATTCCTACAGTACATCTAGAAATCTTTTCAGATTTATCAACAGTGTCATTCCTTGCATCGTTCAAACAATCCATATCTAGATGCAGGAAATTTGCCTCTGAGTATTCAGAGATTATATTCGAAATTTCGTTGGGGCTAGCAATGAATTTTAAAGACTATATAATTTGGTGAAATACTCCGAATGAAGTTCTAACCAAATATTTGACATCTGAGAGAATTCATTGGAGATTTATACCTCTCAGAGCTCCTCGCTTCGGAGGAATTTGGAAAGGCAAGGGTTAAATCATTTCAGTTTCATCTTCAGAGAGTATTGGAAAAATGGATTTTTACTTTTAGGGAATTTCTTACCCTATTAAATCAGATCTAGGGAATTTTAAACTCGCATCCAATATTCCCTTTCTCGAATGATGCAAATGGCATGGAAATACTTACTGCCGTACACCTTTTAGATGGAAGACCTCTAACATCCATAAATGACCCTTATCTTACTGATTTGGCAGATATACTTTGAAACCCTGATAATATACCACTAAAATTATCAATATCTATGAAACAGTGCAAAAATTATCATAGTAGTCATTTACAACAAAGTTTGGCGCCCGAATGGCCGAGTGTTTAGCGCTGTGCCACTTGGTGCCCCAGGTTTCGGGTTTGAGTCCCGGTGGAGCAATGGATATTTGTAGTGATTCGGAATCCACTTTAAGCCGTAGGTTCCAGTCTCATATGACTGTAAGAGCATCTCGGAGCCAAGTTAAAATTTTACTAACGGATGCTCCATCACAACAGAAGCTGCCCTCTTTCCCTTCAACCATTGAGTCCATACGAGTTCGTGGGCTTGATCTAGATGTCTACCAAGTGGGATAAGAAACAACAACAAAGATTTTAAGTGGTATTTTTCAAAAAATTACGTTAAACAAAGGTACTATAGTTGTGGTAAAAGAAAATATGCTCATTTCAATTTAATTATTCGTAAATTAGAAGAAATTATACATAATAAAGATAAAAATGTTAGAGTTTGTGAAGTGAAAAAACAAATGAGATCTTCTGAAAAGACCAATAATTAAACTGGCAGCGTAAACTACATATATTAATTACTTGCTTGTTTAAGATTTTTAATATGTTGTGTTTAAAAAAAAAAAGCATATCTCTCAAAGTGCTTCTGAATTTTGTTTATACTAATACATTTCAATTCATGTTTAACTGTATTTAATGAGAACGTTTATTTGTACAAATGCAAATTTTTGAAAGATCTAATTTGATGGATCAAAAGATAATGTTAAAAACTGTCACTATAGTTGTGATAAAAGAAAATGGCAGGCTTATTTCAATTAGGAAAAATAAGAAATTATACATAGTAAAGACAAAAGTGTTAGAGTTTGTGTAGTTAAAACCAAATTAGGTCTTTTGAAATGGTCAATACTCCAGTATTAACCACATGTTTATATGTATACGTTATATAAACATATATACGTTTTGAATATACTTACTTAAAAAACCTATTTTTGAAAGTGCTTCTGAATTTTATAATCTATATAATTTTTATACTAATACATTTCAATTTATTTTTCATTGTATTTAGTGATTACTTTTATTTGTACCAACTTAAATTTTTCAGATCTAATTCGATGGAGTTTTTTAATTTATAAAATTTTTATGAATATATTGAGTTTATATGAATATTATTGTTGTCCTTTTCTAGCTCTCCCTTGAGAACAAATTTTGATTTTACAGAAATTAAACGGATGGCTCAGGTCTCCTTGTTTTTCAACTGTTTAAGAAACAGGATGTTTTTGTTTGTTGTTGTTTAGGGTAACAAATGCTATTACAATCCACTAAATTGTGTGTTCTGTTTCTGAAATAATTATATACGTAAACATGAAGCCAATTTAACGATTGCTAACCCCGCATCATGATACCATTTCCAAATGCCTTTTAATAATGGAAATTAGATATATAATTCATCATACCATTCTTCGATAAAACTCCACTGCTGCTGACAGTTATGTGTTATATTATGAACAACAGTGAGAAGTTTCATGAAAAAACATTATATAGATATAATTTCACATTGAATGCAATTTTGATGATTTGAGTTATAATTTAGAACATTCAACATATTCAGAGAGAACATTGTTATGTCCTGATTGATAATGCAAGCACCGTATCTGATGTGAATAGAGTCAACTTTTAATGTCATTCTCTGATGAAAAAAAAGTGGGATCGTGATTTTCACATATTAAAAAGGCTCAGCTGTATTTAGATGACTGAGATACAAGCAATTTAGCTTTGTGACTTTCAATCCATAATGATATTGGAAGAATTATATTAATATATGGAAGAAATATTTTAATATTTCATGTACAAAATATATTTTATTTTATTTTATTGGATCCGAAACCTTATCAGACAGCCTAGTAATTTATTTTGATAGGTCATGACTTGAAGAATAAAACGGTTTTTTTAAGTAAATATTTTTTCAACATATTCTTCTTTTAGCTGAATACAACAATTCCAAAGAACTTTTAATTTTCTTACGCAGTTCAATCTTTTTCTGTAAATACCAAAAAAATCAATCCGTTTCTCATTTAATATCTTCTTCATTTAATCCGTTTCTTCATCTCGATGAAAACGCTCGCCAACTATTCCAACGATACCATTCTTTATCAATTCGGTAACAGGTAATAGTCGCAGCAACTCCAAACAGGCGAATAGGGTGGGTTGTCGAATGATGCGTGTAGCAATTCATTCAATTTTTGCCATCGCTTTCATTGATCTGTAAGGCCATTGTCTCGATTAGACTGCCTTTTTTTTCTTGTTTAAATGATGCTGGGTTTTTTTCTTTATTTCTTCATCCAATTGGTTACTCAATGAGACATGATATTCTCCAAGTTAATGCTATACCTCTTTCAAGATAATCAATCATTATCATGGGCATCCCAAAAAACACTGCTACGATCTTTCCGGCCTATTGTTGAGTTCTCTGGTTCCATTCAGAATACTTCCACCAGATAGAACCCATTGTTTTGCTTGCTGAATCGATTCAGAAGTATCCTGAAATCCATGTTTCATCAACTGTACCGACAAAGATGTACGACTGATGTACCGACAAAGAAATTCAGATTCATTATGCTTAAACTTATGCCAAATTATTATGCGTATGCATATGCCGATTTATTATGCTTATGCCGATAAACGTTGAGAAACACGAAAAGAATCACTTTTTTAACACGCTTTTATTAGTTTTACCTGTATGTTTGTTTGTAACTGACTCTTTGGGCTCGATTTTGCCCTACTTTAACCGATCAGATTTAATTTAAACGCTGGAGACTTATCAAGGACCGACGACAGTAAAATATTTTAATAAGTTTATTATCTCATCATGATTAGGATCGCCAGGATTAGTGATTTTATTTTAACTTATGAAGAACAATTTAACCCATGTAGAATGAAAGTAACTAAGACAGTCAAACCTACGTGGGACAGTGGCACAACGGATAACGCGCCCGACTACGGATCAGGAGATTCCCTGTTCGAATCCTGGCTGGCTCGACATATTCGCATTTAGCCTTTGTTTTACTCATAATTAAATTATTGTAAGAACCAGTCCTCCGTACTGGGACCTCATTCAAATATTATAGTTTAAAAACACTAAAACACGCGCTTTTAGAGTACTATTACTTTTCAAACTAAACACGCTATCACTTTTCAAACTAAAACGTAAAAAATAATTGTTAACATAAGAATAAAATTTTCTCGTCAGTAATTTTATTCTTATGTTAACAATTATTTTTTACTTTTTAGTTTGATTAACTCTAAAAGCGTGTTTTTTAGTGTTTTCAAACTTCAATTTTTAATCAAATGTGATTTGACGTGGAACTCATTGCTCACATATGTTTTTCACATGCAAATGTTCATACAAAATTCTACCCATCTGAGCTTTTGATATGTACAAGCCCTCAGCTTTCTCAAGCACATTTAACTATGGATCATCCAAAAACATATCATAGACGTTTTCAATCATTTCTCCTTATTTGGACGATCCGGACTCAGTTCATCACTAGTGTTTGTGCGGCACCTTTTAATTTCAGGCATAAAAAATTTAACATCGAATTGGATAGACCAGATTCCCCATAACATTCGATCGGCGGTTTACTTTCTTTTCTTTATTACAACCCGAAATTCATTATTTTCCAGGAGGAAAAAACATTAAAAGATGCATTCTGTAGATGTTAAACAATAATAACATATAAATTTGCATGAAATTTCACATGGCATCGTTTAAAGGTTCATTCTACTTAATAAAAAAAAGAATTTTTTTTGTTTGCAATGATACCACGCGTCAGGCCACAGATTTATCAGACAGTCTAGTGAAGCAGTAATTTTTTTTGCCAAAACGTTTTTAAAAGACCAGTATGGGTATATTTTAAAATTATAAATATTTGTTTTTAAAATTAATAGTAGTAATCATTTAAAAATAAAAATAATTAAATCAAAATGATGTTATAAAACAATTTTTAAATACAACATCGTATTATGAATACATTAATTAATCTTTCTGTTATTTTTTGCTTGAGCAGTAAGATGGATTTTCCCGTAAATTTTTGATTTTTTTTTTTAGCCATGTTCAGAAATACATTTAAAAAATAATATATTTTGTCACCAATCTTAAGTAAAATTATTAGTTAATTAGTTTTATTTTTATGTTTTAATAAAAAAAATAATTTTATTATCAAACAAATCGTTCATATTACAAAATTTCTAAAAGCAAACCTTTCTTATAAATCAAATAACATCTATAATATTTTTCTGTATGTGATATAAAAAAGAATGTCATATTAAGAAAAACGGTAATGACTCTATTTTAAAAGATCGCACCCATAAACATATTCTACACTAAAAGTAAATTATCTCTTATCACTTCCTATTTTGCTGAGAAAGCAGGAGTTACTGGGATAAGTCAAACCACATTGCAAACTAAAGACTCTTGTGAAATCTTTGAGAACACTTTTAAAACTTTTAACTTGGTTAGATTTGTCTTTCTACAGTCATTTTATGCACACTTTGGGCTAATTAGACCGGGACCTATAGTTTAACGTGGATTCCGAACCACTAAGAAACATCCATGCCACCGCCAGAGTTCAAACCTGAAACCTGTGGTACCAAAGGCCAGAGCGTTAGTCAATTAGCCATCAAGCCGCTCCAGAACAATTTAAGTCGTATAATGCTTCTATAAGCTACTATATATCGTAGGCCAATAACATTTATTATTTTTAATCAGAAATTTCGATTTTATTAATTTTTTTTATTTTATAAAAAAGATAATCTATTGATGTGTTATTTCTGAAATATTTTTTTTTCTTTTTTCAGATAAATAATATAATATGTGCATTTTATATATATTAGATTAATGAGATAAAAAATATTTTACGTTAGTTTTATTTTATTTTGATTTCTCCCTAATATAGTGAATAGACTGTCAAAGAATAAATATATATGCATATATATTCTTTGTCAATCTATTCACAATATAAATCGAAATTTTAATTTAGAATCTAATATTGAAATAAAGTATTTCTGTGACAGTTGGTAGCTTAAGTAAATATTACTTAGTTATAAGTTTTCAACATCAGGATATCCTATGTTTATCTTAGAAACAACGGAAGTAAAATTTTAATCAAGATTGATATTGATATTGATATTTCTAAAGCTACTGCATCAGTTAAATTTCAGAGATATATTCTCTCGATTCTATTAAAATTTTTCTCTAGAAATCAATTTATTGGTACTTCGCTGTTTCTTTTTTAAATATTTGTATGAAATTGCTAACTGTTAATGGAATGAAAACAGGAACATGCTTTATCAGAAATCCTAAATGCTTTGGAAAGAAAATTTATTACAAATTATTTGTTAAAAACAAAACATTTAAAACAAATACAAATTTTGTTACATTTGTTACACATTGTAAAAAATGTTATATTGTTATTTAAATCAACACGTGTAAGGTTGCATCTGATTTAATATGAATGCAGTCATAAAATTACAAAATTCTTTATACCTTAAATTATAACTTACGTTTTTTAATACTAATTACTTTAAATTCTTTAGAACATTAGATTATGACTTATTTTTTTAAATTATAATTATAGTTTAACGTTCTAAAGAATTTTGTGACTTTCTTCTTAAAATTATAAGTACAAACAATTCTTTAGAACTTTAGATTATGAATTCTTTTTTAAATTCTAATTACATGAAATTCTTTAGAACTTTAGATTATGAATTCTTTTTTAAATTCTAATTACATGAAATTCTTTAGAACTTTAGTGAATATGTGAATACGAATATCTTTTTAAATTATAATAATAATTTAATGTTCTACAGAATTTCATGTAATTAGAATTTTAAACAATTGATAATCTAACGTTCTAAAGAATTTTATGTAGCTTATTTTTCTAAAATTCTAATTACATAAAATTCTATAGAACGGTAATAACTCTATATTTAACAGATCGCGATATACTTAATTTTTAAAATTCTAATTACATCAAAATCTATAAAAAAATTATAATAAAATTTTTGTTCTTTTTAACAATTTATTTTTCCGATATTACAATGATTTCTTATTTAAAACTAATTAATTTTCAATTATGATTAAAACTAATGAACTTTTAAATAACAATATAATCATCTATTCAATGATTCATAAAATATTATGCATGAAAAGAAATTTTAAAATTAATAGTTTAAAAAAACTAAAAAATACGCTTTTAGAGTTAATCAAACTAAAAAGTAAAAAATAGTTGTTAACATAAGAATAAAATGACTGACGAGAAAATGAATGTCACTGTTCTAAAAGCGTGGGGTGCTCGATATCAATCGTTATAATTTCTCACTAGTTTCATTCCGAAATGCAGAGTTAGTTTTAAAATGTCATACAAAGCACCCCACGCTTTTAGAACAGTGACATTCATTTCCTCGTCAGTCATTTTATTCTTATGTTAACAACTATTTTTTACTTTTTAGTTTGATTAACTCTAAAAGCGTATTTTTTAGTTTTTTTAAACTATTAATTTATTTTTTACTTTTTAGTCTGATTAACTCTAAAAGAATATTTTTTTTTAGTTTTTTTAAAGTATAATTGTTTTTACTTTGTTTTCCACTTGGCCGGTTATCCGCTAAGTTTACATACTTTTTACCCACCGAAATTTTCGGCCAATAGGAAGAGCGCAATTCGACATGATCGCTCTCCTCTGCCTTTGAGATCCGCCTCTTTTTAGCCACCGAAATTTTCGGCCAATAGGAAGAGCGCAATTCGATCGCGGATCAGTTGACTGACTCGCCAGTAGATGGCGCCATCAGTCCCAAAATCGAGCCCAAAAAGTGAGTTACATACAAACATACATACATACATACATACAAACATACAGGTGAAGCTAATAAAAGCGTATTAAAAATATTGCACTCCAATGTTTTTTGTTTATCATAATGGCTATCATAGTTTATACATTATTTATTAAATTTTTATCAACGACGGTCATTTATTATATTTTATGAGGATTTTTTTTCTCTTCAAAACCTTGAAAAGATGGATACTTCTGCTTTATGCTTTAAAACCAATAACGTAATTTACATTTATAGTATCCATTAGGAAAGCCATTCTTTTTTTAAAATAGATATTTCGGTATTTTTAGGTAAGGATATTTTTTTTAAAAATGACTTAGACCGCAGATTAAAGAACATAATAAAGCATGGATAAATTTAATGTTTTCTTCAAAATTGAATGCAATTAAGAAAGCTTGAAAGCTTTCGGCCGTAGATACAATTTCAATACGCGGCACATTTAATTGTAGCAAATTCCCATGTACCTCCATCGTATTCAATTTATTAACTTTTCTACTTAATTATTTCTACTCCTTGTAGAAAAAAATGTTTGCATACAGTATATATATATTTTTTAACAATTTGCTCACATTTGCATTATATTTAAGTAAAAACTAGAAAAACACTAATACAGTCAGTCGTCTGATAATATAAAAGCTGTAGTGTGTAGGTTAGGAAACCAGATTGTAACTGTGTGCTGTTGGACTGAGATACTTGAGGCACAGGTTGGAGAATTTACAGGCTTATTGATACACGCACAAACACCACCCACATACCATTACAGACATACAATATTTAACACGTTTATAGACATATCATTATAGATTAGTGGAAGAATTCTACTTCTAAACCAAAAACCCGATAATCAGATACGCGCAGGATGGAACAAATATACCTCTTCTCCGGCTGACAGTCTGTACGCCAACAGGCTCTTTTGCGAGTGAAAAGCGGCAAGTAGTTATAAGGCGATTTTTGAAGAGCATCACAGTTCAATTTTTAAATGGCTCCAATTAATTAAGGTTGATTTTAAACATGGTATCCTCTTAGTTAATGTAAACCTCAAATAATTGTAAGAATGAAATAATAACGAGTTGCTTAGATAGAGGAAAAAGTTATTAAAATAAAGTTTATAAATACAACAGTAATAGTAGATAATGTCCCCAATGTCCATCAAAATTTCAGGTATATCAAAACTTACAAAAAAAAAATATCAATTGAATAAAAAGTGTGTGATTTGTTTGGTTTGGTTTGGTTTGGTTTGTCGCTCTATGTTTATTTTGTGCACACTTTAGGTTAATTAGACCGGGAACTAGAGTTTAACGGATTCCAAACCACTCACAAACATCCATGCCACCGCCAGAATTCGAGTCTGAAGCCTGTGATACTAAAGTCAGAGCGCTATCTATCCAATCGGCCATCTGGCCCCTTCTAATGTAGAAGAAGTCAAATGATGAAGGAATCCTTGCACTGGTAGGAGCGTTGTCTGCCCCACGTTTGAATTTCACGTTTTCAGGCCGCAAACTAGATGAAAATAGTTCGTAGTTTCAGTTATTTTTTCTCTTGCAAGCATACCAACTAACATTATTTAGAAACACTGCAAATAGGAAAATATTAATTGAAATTTTAGGATCTGAAAATTGATATGAAAGCCAAGAATCATTATTTTACACTACAAAAGAAAAAGACATTTCATTGCCTCAAAGCTATTCTCCAGTTATTCTTTTCCGACATTCACAATTATTAAGAGTTATTTAACATTCTGAAATACAAGAAAGAGGAAAAGTTTTCGCAAGAAGAGATATTACAAGACACTTTCATTTGTACTTGATAACTTCTCCGTCGATTTCAGTGTAAATAACAGAACAAAAGAGGGTTAAGAATGGGATGTAAACAAGAGTCCGTACACCCAGGGAAATTACTTTAAATGTCTTGGGAAGACCTCGAGCAAATTTCCTTTCTTTTGATGAATGAGATAAGATTCTTGGGACGATAGAAACTGACAATCAGAACGAAAAATATAAACAAATGATAATGAAAAAGGATCAACAAATGCAACGAAATAAAAATTGTTCTCCAAAAAACAAACAAAACAAAAAAATCATGATGTCATTTCCAACTTTCACATTTAAAAGGTATAGAACTTTTCTTTCTCTTTTGCTTTTTTGTCTGTGATGGGGTATTGTTTTTGTTCATTGTTTTGACAAATGATTTGTTGCGTTATTTCTTAGAAATGAGAATAAGGAATTCAGTCATCTTGAATTCCAAAGTTAAACGTTCCAAATATAAATTAAAATGACACTAAAATTACTATTTCTATTGATATTTAGTAATTCTTCAGATTACAATGTACATTAATAGAAAAAATTTAATATCTATCCGAGGGTGTTTATTTTTACATTATTTTGCAATGTTACAGGTGATTCTCGAACACATCTTGTATATGCATAATTCTATTATAACACGATAAATATAGAATTAATTATACAAAATAAAAATTTGAATGAATATTTCGGAAAAACGGTAAATATGAAATTAATTCGGTATTTTCTGTATTGATTTGGTCTGGTTTGTCGCTCTACGGTCATCGTGTGCACACGAGGGCTAAACAGAACGGGGCCTACAGTTTAAAGTAGATTCGGAACCACTCGCAAACATCCATGCCACCGCCAGAATTCGAACCTGAAGCCTGTGGTACCAAAGTCTGAGCAATAGGCAATTACCCATCAGGCCGCAAGCAGGGTGAAGATAGTTCATAGTTTAACAGCTTTTTTTTTTCATGCAAACATATCAAATAACATTATTTAGAAACATTGCAAATAGGAAAATATTAATTGAAATCGTATGATCTGAACTTTGATATAAAAGCTAAGAATAATTATTTTACACTACAAAAGAAAAAGACAATTAATTGCCTGAAAGCTACTCTCTCCTAAACCTTTGCTTATTTTCCAACATTCACAATTATTAAGAGGTATTTAAAACTTTTCGCAAGGAGAGATATTACAAGACACTTTCAATCGGACTTAATGGCATTACAATTCAACTTTTAAATGGCTCCAGTGAGATTGAAAAGTTATTTAACATTTCAATCCCAGAATCGTCTTTGTTAATATTATCCTCAAATAATTGTAAGAATGACATAATAACGAGTTTCATTAAAGGAGGAAAAATTTATTAAAATAAAGTTTATAAATACTACTGTAATAGAAATTAATGTTACCAATGTTCATCAAAATTTCAGATATATCAAAACTTACAAAAAAAAAATACCAATTGAATAAAAAATGTGTGAATTTTCTGGTTTGGTTTGTCGCTCTATGTCCATTTTGTGCATACTTTAGGCTAATTAGAACGGGACCGACAGTTTAACGTCGATTCAGAACCACTAACAATCATCCATGTCACCAAAGGTTTCGAACCAGAAGTTTGGTACCACAGGCAAGTGCGCTAGTCAATCGGCCATCAGGCCACTACTAATATAGTTAGAAGTTAATTGATGGAGGAATCCTTGCACTGGTAGGAATTATTATCTGCTCCATGTTTGAATTTCACGTTTTCAGGCCGCTAACTGGGTGAAGATAGTTCATAATTTAACAATATTTTTTTCTCTTGCAAACACATCATATAGTATAACATTATTTAGAAACACTGCAAACAGGAAAATATTAATTGAAATCTTATGATCTGAACTTTGATATCAAAAAGAATAATTATTTTACTTCAAAATAAAAAGGCAATTCATTGCCTCAAGGCTATTCTCTCCAAAACATTTCTTCTTTTGTAACATTCACAATTATTAAAAGTTATTTAACATTCTGATATATAAGAAAGCGGAAAAGTTTTCGCAAGGAGAAATATTACAAGACACTTTCATTTGGATGCGGTATTGTGTTTGTTTATTGTTTTGACAAATGATTCACTGCAGTTATTTCTTAGAAATGAGAATAAAGAATGGCTGAATTTTTATCACTTATGGTCCTGAATATAAATTATAATGAAACTGAAATTATTATTCCTATTGCTATTAAAATTTATCACTTCGAAATTTATTAATTCTTGCGATTGCAATGTACATTAATAAAAAAATTTTAATATCTCTCTGATGGTTTTTAGTTTTACATTATTTTGTAATGTTGCAGGTCATTCTCGGACACATCTTATATATGCGTCATTATTTATTATAACACGATAAATATAAGATTGTTAATGCAAAATAAAAATTTAAAAGTATATTTCGGAAAAAAAAGTAAATATGAAATTAATTCCATATTTTCTGCAATGGTTTGGTTCGTCGCCTACGGTCATCTAGTGCACACGAGGACTAAACAGAACGGGACCTACAGTTTAAAGTAGATTCAAAACCACTAACAAACATATATGACTAACCACTACGACCTATTACGAACCACTAACAAACCTCCAGGATTCAAATCTGAAACTTGTGGTACCAAAGGGCAGAGCGCTAGCCTATTGGCCATCAGGCCGCCCTATGGGTAGAAGAAATGGTACGAAGAGAGTTTTGAAACGAATTACAATACAACTTTTATTTGGTTCCATTTAAGTGAGGTTGATTTCAATCCCAGAATCCTTTTGGTTAATGTAATTTTCAAATCTCATTATAAGGATAAAAGAATAACGAATTTCTTAAAAATAGGAAAAAGTTAGTAAAATAAAATTTACAACTACAGGAACAAAATATAATGTCATCAATGCCCATCAAAATTTCTCGTAAAACAAAACTTACAAAAAAATATCAATTGCATAATAACTGGGTGAATAAAATACGTAATTTCACAGCTTTTTTTTCTCTTGCAAACATATCAAACAACATTATTTAAAAACACTGCAAATAGGAAAAATATTAATTGAAATCTTGTCATATGAACCTTGATATGAAAGCCAAGAATATTTTTTCTGATTAATTATTTTTCACATTTACACACACAAAACAAAAACAAAAAAAAAACACAATTCAATGCCTCAAAGCTATTCTCACCAAAACCTTTTCTTCTTTACCCAACATTCACAATTATTCCAGTTATTTTACATTCTGAAAAATTTTTTTGGTTCTAATGCAGCTGGTAAACACTTAGACTATTGTCTTGGATGCTTTAAGGCAAACGATGCAGACTTAGCACTACCCAGGAGGTGCGTGTAGCTTGAAGATAAGCTACGGACGCGGAGTAACAATACCTCCGCAACGCTCTACGATCATGTTAGACCGGAACCTACGGTTTAAAGTGGATTTCGACCCACTACAAACTTCTATGGCACCGCCGGGACTCAACCCGAAATGTGTAGTACCGAGCGCTAGCCAATTACCCATCAGGCCTCAAGCAGGGTGAAGATTGTTCATGGTTTAACAGCATTTGTTTCTGTTGCAAACATAAATAACATTATTTAGAAACACTGCAAATAGGAATATATTAATTGAAATCTTATGATCTGAAGCCAAGAATAATTATTTTTCACAACAATATCAACCAAAAAAAACAGACAATTCATTGCCTCAAAGCTATTCTCTGCTATACCTTTTCTTCTTTTCCAGCATCACAATTATTAAGAATTATTTAACATTCTGAAATATAAGAAAGCAGAAAAGTTTTCGAAAGGAGAGATATTACGAGAGACTTTCATTCGGACTTAATGACTTCTTCCATCGTTTTCAGTATAAATAACAGAACAAAAGAGGGTTAGAATGTGATGTAAACAAGAATTCATACACCCAGGGAAATTACTTCAAATGTCTTGGGAAGACCTCGAGCAAATATTCTTTTTGTTTTGATGAATGAAATAAGAATCTTGGGACGATAGAAACTGACAATCGGAACGAGAAATATAAACAAAAGACGATGAAAAATGATCAACAAATGCAGCGAAACAAAAATTCTTAAAAAAGAAAAAAAGAATTCATGATGTCATTTTTACTTTCACATTTAAAAGGTAGAAAACTTTTTTTTTTCTTCTGCTTTTTGTGTGCGATGGGGTATTGTTTTTTGTTTATTGTTTTGACAAATGATTTGTTGCGTCGTTTCTTAGAAATGAGAATAAGGAATTCAAGATGACTGAATTTTTATCACTTATGGTTCTGAGTATAAATTAAAATGAAACTGAAATTACTAATGCTATAACTATTATAATTAATTACATCGAAATTGGTTAATTCTTCAAATTACAATGGATATTAACGAAAAACAATTTTAATTCTATATCATTCTATATCTTTTAGGGCATTTATTTTTACATTATTTTTTAATTTTTCAGACGATTCTAGGACACATCTTGTATATGAATCATATAATTATATGAATACAAGAAAAGCTAATTATAAGAATCATTGTTGTTGTTTCTTATCCCACTTAGCTGGCCAAGCCCTCGAGCCCATATGGACTCATGATTGAAGGGGAAGGAAGCAGCTTCTGTTGTGATGGAGCACCCGTAGGTAGAAGCCTGACTTTTGCTCCGTGACGCTCTTACAGTCATATGAGACCGGGACCTACGGCTTAAAGTGGATTCCGAATCACTACAAACATCCATGGCATCGCCGGGATTCGAACCCGAAACCTGTGGCACCGAGCGCCAGAGCGCTAGACACTGGGCCATTCAGGTCCCAAATTTGACAGCGGCACGCAGTGTTCCCAGGTGGTCACCCACCCAAGTACTGACCGCGCCCAATGATGCTTAACTTCGGTGATCTAACGAGAACCGGTATATTCAGCATGGTACGGTCGTTGGCCATAAGAATCATTATAACACGATACATATAGGATTGTTGAAACAAAAAAAAAATTTTAATAATATATCAGAAAAGCGGTAAATCTGAAGTTGACTCTATATAAATATATTTCATGTTAATATTTAATGAGAAAATTGTCAATGATACTCCAAATTCAAAGATGATGATTTTTTATTTTTCTCTCCTAAACATTTCTTCTTTTCCAACATTCACCATTAAGAGTTATTTAACATTCTGAAATACAAGAAAGCAGAAAAGTTTTCGAAAGGGAAAATATTACAAGACACTTTCCTTTGTACCTAATAACTTCTCCGTCGATTTCAGTGTAAATAACAGAAGAAAAGAGGGTTAAGAATAGAACGTAAACAAGAGTCCGTACACCTAGGGAAATTACTTTAAATGTCTTGGGAAGATCTCGAGCAAATGTTCTTTTTGTTTGATGAATGAGATAAGATTCTTGGGACGATAGAAACTGACAATCGGAACGAAAAATATAAACAAAAGAGGATGAAAAATGATCAACAAATGCAATGAAATAAAAATTGTTCTCCAAAAAACAAAAAACAAAAAAAAAATCATGATGTCATTTCCAACTTTCACATTAAAAAGGTAGAACATTTTTTCTTTCTTCTGCTTTTTGTCTGTGATGGGGTATTGCTTTTGTTTATTGTTTTGACAAATGATTTGCTGCGTGAGAATACGGAATTCAAGATGGCTGTACTTTTTTTAACACATGTGGTTCTGAATATAAATTGTAAGGAAACTAAAACTACTATTGCTATTACTAATAAAATTGATATTAAAATTTACTAATTCTTGCGATTATAATGTACATTAATGAAAAATTTTTAATACCTCTTTAAGGGCTTTTATTTTTACATTATTTTGTAACGTTTCCGGTGATTCTCGTACACATATTGTATATGTTTCATTATTTATTATAACGCGATATATATAGGATTATTCATACAAAATAAAAAAATGTTATGTATATTTAGAAAAAACGGTAAATATGAACTTAATTCCATATTTTCTGTATTGGTTTGGTTTGGTTTGTCGTTCTACTGTCATCTTGTGCACACGAGGGCTACACAGAACGGCATTGTAAAATAGATTCCGAAGCACTAACATACAACTCCAGGTTTCGAGCCTGAAGCTTATGGTATCAAAGGCCATAGCGCTATCCAATTCGCCATCAGATCGCCCAGTGGGTAAGAGAAATCATGGTACCAAAGCTAATTTTGAAACGCATTACCTCTTTAATTTGGTTCCAATTAAGTGAGGTTGATTTCAATCCCAGAATACTTTTGGTTAATGAAAACCTCAAACAATATTAAGGATAAAAATAACGAATTTCTTAAAGATAGGAAAAGGTTAGTAAAACAAATTTTACACATACTACAGGAACAGAAAATAATGTCACAGTTGAACATCAAAATTTCCCATATAAGCAAACGTGCAAAAAAAAAAAATCAATTAAATATAAACTGGGTGCAGATAGTACATGGTTTAACAGCATTTTTTTTCCACTTCATCTGGAATGATGATGGAATTGCCTAGTTCCTACTAATAATGAAGAAATAATCCCTATAAGATATTTAAATGCAGCGTTTATGCATTGGTAGTTAAATATCATTTGAAAGGTGGAATAAAAGCTACCTGAAACGTAAAGCAATATAAAGTTTTTCACAATTCATGTTGCTCCTGAATCTTTTTCCAATATGATGGTGAGTCTGCCTACACTTCATCTGATTTGATGATGGAATTACCTAACTAATGTAAGTAACTGGATGCCTCTGTTTCATAAAAAACGTAAAGTATGGTAAAAAGCAATAGAACAAAATTTTATTACTTAAAGCTAATAATATAGACGAATATTTTCTAATGAACTCAGTGATTATATGTCAGTGTTAAAATCAGTATTATGATATGATTACACTAAACTCAGCTGATACTTTTAATAAACATAAGGCTATCAAAAACGACAAATGTAAATATTTAATATCTCACTTGTATTAGTTAAATGCTGTCTGTCATATTAAATCTTCATTTCTAAGAACACCAAAAGTAAGCGAAGGAAAAGACATCCTACATTAAAGCAACATATATGAAAGAAAAAAAGCAGTCTTAATTACGTTCTCGAGGATGGCAAGTAGGAAGTCGTTAGTCACGTCTTTTAATCGTTTGGCAACGCTACCCTAAAATCAAATTGACGTCCTTTACTGCTTCCCACCGAAGACGTCTCACTTTTGGAACAGCGCTGTTATTTTTTTTTATGTACCAGTGTCACTGTCCATAAAATGAGTCGTAATGATTTTGTTTCCACCGGGGGAAAACATAGCTTCTTTTTCTCCTTCAGGTACTAACTTTTTGTTTTTCGGATCGTCTTTTGGGGTGAAAAGAAGATATCACAAATCATATCGGAGTCACAGAGAAGACGATGAAATCGGATATCCATTTCAAAACACAGATAGTATATCAAGGTATTTTTTTCTAGAAGAATTGCGTTTTGGATTCGGTTGTTGCTCGGACCTACTATTTAATGTGGATTCCGAACCACTAACAAGCATCCATGCCATAACAAATCCAAATAAAACAGTCGCTGTTACAGCGTCACAGTCAAAACAATCCACCAGGTAACTGAGATAGGTTTGGTTTGGTTTGTCGCTCTATGGTCATCTTGTGTACACGAGGGCTAAACAAACCGGGACCAAAGTTTAAAGTGGATTCCGAACCACTCCCAAACATCCAAGGTACCACCAGGATTCGAATCTGAAGTATGTGGTACCAAAGGTTAGAGCGCCAGCCAATTGTCCATTAGGCCGCCCAACAGTCTAGCGAGTCTGCACTTCATTTGAATTGATGTCGGAATTTCCTGATTCCTACTACTAACGAAGATAATCCCTATAAAATATTTAAATGCAAGGTTTAGGCGTTGGTAATTAAAACGATTTGTAAGATGGAATTAAGATAGGCAACATGAAATGTAAAGCAAGTATTTCCCAATTCATACTGCTCTTCAGTCTACTTGAAGAACAGTCCGATTCCAACATGATGGCGAGACTACACTTCATTTGGCTTGATGATAGAATTGCCTAGTTTCTACTAGTACTGAAAATCATCCGTACAAAATATTTAAATGCAGCGTTTAGGCGCTGTAATTAAACATTATATGAAATATAGAATTAAAGATAATCACATGAAATGTAAAGAAATATAAAAAATTTTCGCATTTCATGCTGCTCCTGAGTCTGGTTCCAACATGATGGTAAGCCTGTCTACACTTCATCTGATTTGATGATGGAATTATCTAGTTTTTACTAATGGAAGTAATTGGATGGATCGAAGTTCACTTGCAACTTAAAAAAATAAAACTTAGTAAAAGAAATAGAACAAAATTTTATCACTTAAAACTACTAATATCGATGAATATTTTCTAACGTACGATTACCATCTTTACTGTTTCTACCAAAGACGGGATCGTACGTCCTCACTTTTGGAACAGAGCTGTTATTTTTTTATGTGCCAGTATCACTGTCCATAAAATGAGTGGTATTGATTTTGTTTCCACCAGGGAAAAAACTGCTTCTTCTTTTTCTTCAGGTACTAACTTTTTGTTTTTCAGATCGTTTTTGGGGTGAAAATAACATGTCGCAAATCATATCGGAGTCACAGAGAAGACGATGAAATCGGATATACATTTCAAAATCCAGATCGTAAATCAAGGTATTTTTTTTTCTTGAAGGATTGCGTTTTGGATTAGGTTGTTTGTTTCAGAAGTACAAAAGCGTTAAGTGGAACAAAAGACTTAAGTTGTCTATATTTTATTTTATTTTTATCGCTTTATACAAAAGCCATAAGTCGTAAATCTGCTTTGTTGTCAAAGTGGTATTTAGAAAGTTTCCAAATGCTTTCGTGATACGATAACACGTTTAAAACACGCCAAATAGTGTTCTCTTAAAAACTGATTTTAGAAAAAGAATATTCAAAGATGGAGATCATTAATAGAATGATTTTCATAACATTCATCATAGTTATATTAATGAATATTATTATCTTATACTGATTCAGAAATTTATTCGTAGTTTTTATTCTTGCAAAAAGCAATAATTTCACAGTTCTTTTTAGTTTAAATAATATTTATCACAGTTATACTAATGAATATTATTATCTTATAAAGATGCAGAACTTTATTGATAGTTTTTATTCTTGTAAAAACAATAATTGTACAGGTTTTTTAGTTTAAATAACATTTGTGAGAATAATATTACTAAAACTTAAATAGTCCATTTTGCACACACAACCAATAAAATGATTAAAGAAAACAAATATTCGGGAGATAAATAATAATTTCAAAACAAATTTTGAAGAAAATATGTTTAATAAATCAAATTTCCCTCTGTCTTTTATGTTACAGAATACAGAAATTTGAACATTCTTCGATAAACACTTGTTAATTTTAAAAATAAAATGCTGGAAAAGAGCATTGAAACAATTCCATTATTTTATGTTGAATAGTCTTATTATATGTGAGATTACCGCCATCTAATATTGTTTGCAGATCGAATCTTTCAATAACTTTGAAGTAGAGTGGTCCAGAATTACTAAGTTACAAATGGTATATTAATAATAATACTACAAACGTTAACTAAATTGGATATTTTTAAAAGATGATGCCATGAATATTAAAAATCTTAATATTTCAATGATAATGCTTATAGGAAGAATAAATTTAAATTAAACGGTGGCTATCTTCCTTCTGTTGTTGGCGCCGTCATATTCCCTGAAGAGCACACGAAAATCCAATATCGTGGTGCTCCTGAATAATATTAACTATGTTGATTGCCAGCTCGGAGTCTAAATCCTCATCCGAGGGATCGTACAGGCAATGCATGGCGGCTGCAACAGCTGGGCAATCAAAGACATGATGAGGAATAAACTCGACATCAGGGCAGTTGCAACATTTTTGATGTTTTTAAACGCCATTAGAAGAGAATTTCCTATTTTTGTGTAGTTTCATCCTTAATCTGATGAGAGTAGTAGCTTCTGTTGACATTTAGTTCTGTAATGTGGTATTTAGATTTAATTTTAGAAGGAATGATAAGTTTAGATGTTGCCAAGGCATTTGCATCTGCAAGGGAAATAAGAATGGCATTCTTCGCCAAAGAATCTGCAATTTCATTCAATTCCAAATCCACATGAGAGCAGGGATCCATGGTAGGATGCACATTCTGTGCAATCAGTGGATTTTCATTCTTTAGAAATAAATTATTTTTCACTTAAGATGATAGTTTCATATAATGATCGTCAACATGGATAATTAATAAAATGATTATGGAAAAAATATTCGAGATAACAATTAAATATATAATTTCAAAAACAGTTTCCAAGCAAATATTTTTAATAAATCAAATTTCACTCTATCACTTATTTTACTGAATACAGAAATTTGAAACATTCTTCGTTAAACACTTGTTCGTTTTAAAAATAAAGCGCTGGAAAGAGTGTTGAAACAATTTCATTATTTTATATTGAATAGTCTTATATGTGAAATTACTACCATTCAATATTGACTAAAGATCGAATCTTGCAATAACTTTGAAGTAGAGTGGTCCAGAATTACTAAGTTACAACTGGTATATTAATATTAATAATAATTCTACAACCGTTAACTAAATTGGATATTTTTAAAAGATGATGCCATGAATATTAAAAATCTTAATATTTCAATGATAATGTTTATAGGAAGAATAAAGTTGAATTAAACGGTGGCTATTTTCCTTCTGTTGTTGGTGCCGTCATATTCCCTGAAGAGTACACGAAAATCATTGGCGTCCATGGCGGCATGGATGCTTTATCATTACCGATATGAACATTATTTATGAATACTAACGTTATTTATGATTAACATTAATTAGGAATATTAACAAGGATACATGGAAATATGAATGTTATTAATGGATACTAATATGGATATATTCAATATGGACGTTCTTTAAGATTACCAACAAGTAAATTTTCAATATGGATGTAATTTAGGGATATTGATATTACACTGAACGTGCGTGTTATTTATGATTACCGACACGGATACACTCACGCTATCTATGATTACAAATATGAATAGATTCAACATAAGCATTATTTATAAATTATTGAGAATTAAACATCAGAAATGTATTAATATAAATTTATGACATATGCAATATATCATTGCTGGCATGAACGTTATTTATGATAAACATTAATTATGAATATTAACAGAGATATATTCAATATGGATGTTATTAATGGGTACTAATATGGATATATTCAACAACGACTTTCTGTATTATTATCATGTAATTTATGATTACAAACATGGATGCAATCAACATGGACGCTGTTTATGATTACCAATATGAATAGATTCAACATAAACATTATTTATAAATTTTTGAGTACTAGACATCAGACATTTCGAACTTCGTTCATTCAATAGTAACATCAAAGTGAAAGTCATAGGGTTGAATAAATGCATTTTATAATTAAAAAGGTGTGTTCTACAATTAAAAGATGTCCTCATTTTATTTAAGGTGTCTTCTCTGAAAGTTTTGAATTTTTTTATATTATTAACCATTAAAAAATAACATTAAATGAACAAGTCTCTAAAATTTAAGATAAGTTGTTAATGGCACAAACTATATTTCAAATCGTGTTATAAAATAAATTACACCAAGTAATCCAAATTACTACACAGATGTACATAATATATGCAATTAACTGATACTCTCAGATAGTAAAAACATTACTCATGACAGACTATTTGAATAAAATTTTTGGTAATGGTTATGAAATTTAAAGAAATTTATATTTGACGCGAAATAATACTATGAATAATAGGTAAATATTATCAAAACAGGAGATGATAATAATAAGTAAATATTATTGAGATAAGAGACAAGTAAACTCCGTTAAATATAAAAAGAAAATTGTATTCATATTTTGATGGTGCTGTGTGCATACGAGCCTGAGCCCGCTGAAATTCGATCTGCTTCAATTCAATGCCCGTTTCAATTCAAAACAAAACAATCTGATTTCCAAGGCAGTCTTAACTTTATAACGTGAATTTTCATAATTGATTTCTGACTCAAATTTCTGTAGCACACTGTCTTTAGATAATTCAAAATCAGTAGAACCCAAGTTTTCAAACTGCGAAGAGCTTTTTATTACATCAGATATCAAATTTCCTTCTACTATTACCTTTAATGACACAGAAACATCACCAATATCATTGTTTGGGCCTATTAGACATCATCCAAAAAATGTTTCGGCAGCCACTAATTGCATCTTTGAACTTTTACTCTTCCCAATACAACGTTGCAATAATAATCTTTCCCAACCGAAACCAATATTTTTGTTCTATGGAATTAGGTGAATTAACAAGTTGGAAACCTTCCAGAAAACCTTTCATAACATTCCTTGAACAAAAATTCAAAAATGGTTTCATATGACTCACTTAACATAAATTCTTCAACGCATAATTAATCTTTAAAACTTCAAGATCTTATCTTTCAAAACAAAATATTTTTATATCAAATTTGTTACAAGTAAATTGCAAATTTCAAAACTTCTTTTGAATTAAAATGAATGTAACTAATGCTTTCCGTCATTTTCAACATGGAATATTATAACATGTATTACCTAATTCATTTTTTTATTTACGACAACAACATATATAAATTTACAGCCAACCATGAAATCTATGTGACTTGTTCTTTCAAAAGATTAAGACTCCAAAATCTGTTGTTTTTGTTGTTGTTGTTTCTCATCCCACTTGGCTGGCCAAGCCCACAAGCCCATATGGACTCATGATTGAAGGGGAAGGAAGCAGCTTCTGTTGTGATGGAGCACCCGTAGGTAGAAGCCTGACTTTTGCTCCGTTACGCTCTTACAGTCATAGAAGACCGGGACCTACGGCTTAAAGTGGATTCCGAACCACTACAAACATCCATGGCACCGCCGGGATTTGAACCCGAAACCTGTGGCACCGAGCGCCAGAGCGCTAGACACTCGGCCATTCAGGTCCCAAATTTGCCAACGGCACGCAGTGTTCCCAGGTGGTCACCCACCCAAGTACTGACCGCGCCCAATGATGCTTAACTTCGGTGATCTAACGAGAACCGGTATATTCAGCATGGTACGGCCGTTGGCTCCACAATCTTATCTCACCAAAACGAAATATACTTATACACTGCGTAAAAAAAAAATAGAAGGACAGTGTTTTTTTGCCAATTAATACCTCTTATTTTCTCTTAACTACCAGATATTTATGCAGATTTAGTTTAATGACCCCTTTTTATCATTTTAGGCAAAAATTAAACATCTATCACTGATATTAATAATAAAATTAGTATATATAATTTCCGATGAGTAAAAAAAGTAGAAGGACCCTTGCTAATGTATTTAATTTAGTGAGTTGTTCTTTAGTTAAATGTGATTTTGTACTTTGTTTTATCCTTTTCTGTCAAAAAAATCTAATTTGTTTTTTCTCCGTTCTCAGAAATGCCTAAAGGAATACTTTTGAACGATTTTCAAAAAGGCCAAATTTCCGCATATCAAAATGATGGTAAAGGTGTCAGAGAGATTGCTCGATTGTTGCAGGTGAGCACCAATACAGTTTCAAACTTTATCAGAAATCCTTATAAAAATGGAAAGAAAAAGAAAACTGGTAGACCGAAAAATTTAACACCACATGATGAAAGAAAACTTGTTCTTGTGCTTAAGAAGAACAAAGGAAGTGTTTCAAAGGCAAGAAATCAAGCAGGACTTAATCATGTGACGAAACAAACAGTTTACTACTATATTAAAAGATCTAAAAAATTCATTTTCAAAAAACGAAAATATCATCCTAAGTGGACACAAGCTCACATTGATAACCGTTTAGCGTGGGCTAAGGAGCACATGTCCTGGACTACAGAGTGGACTTCTGTGATATTTTCCGATGAAAAGAAATTTAAGTTAGACGGTCCAGACGGATATCAGCACTACTGGCATTGTCTGGGGAATGAAGACGAATACTATTCAACACGACAAATGGGAGGAGGGAGTTTAATGGTTTGGTTGGCTGTTGGATACGGAGGAAGGACAAGTCTGGTTTTCTTAAATGGTAGTCAAAAACATACAAACTGCATTCAAGTGCAGAATTCCGAGCTTCTTCCTTATGGCTCTGACTTGGGGGGTGAAGAGTGGAAGTTTCAGCAAGACGGAGCTTCCATTCACACCGCGACTGGAGTCAAAAATTGGTTCCTAACAAATAATGTGGATGTTTTACCATGGCCAGTCAAAAGTCCTGACCTTAATATAGTGGAAAACATCTGGGCACTGCTAGTTCGTCGAATTTATGCTGATGGAAGGCAATTTGATTCGCTAACTCAGCTTCGAGAAACATTGAATGACTCGTGGGACAATTTTTGTCAAACAGAAGTTCAATCTCTATACAATTCACTTCCAAACAGAATATTTGAAGTTATAAAGGTCAATGGAAAGAACATTCCTTATTAAAATCACTATTTTTTCATTCATTATAATGCTGTCCTTCTACTTTTTTTACAAAATTTCAAAAAAGAGAAACTATATTTGTTGCCATTAATATTTTATGTTTGAATATCATAATTCTGTTGTTAAAATTGTATTTTTAAAATATTTGTAAAATGTTTCTAATAAAAAATTTTAGTAAAAATAAAATATTTTTCGGTTATTGTTACAAAATCAAGTGTCCTTCTACTTTTTTTACGTAGTGTATTCAAATTTGCTACCAGCAATAGCAAATGAAGTATAGAAATTTGTTATTACTTAACTATTAAAACGTCTTAACTTAAATAATTAAAATCATTATAATGAATTAATTTTAATGAATGAATCATTAACGATGAAGTCATTTTCATCATTTGCAACATGGACAATTTTTGCATGCATTAATTAATACGAAATTTTACTTAAAACAACAGCATACATAAAATTGTAGCCAATCAAGAAATATATGATATTTAAGGAACATATGACATGAAATATATGACATTTATGAACATATAACATGAAATATATGACATTCAAATTTGTTACAAGTAATAACAAATTTCGAAACTTCATTGATTTAAAATCATTATAACTAACGCTTTTCATCCTTCACAACATGGAAAATTATTACATGCATTAGTTATTTCGACTTTTTACTTGAAACAACAGCATACATACAATTGTAGCCAATCATCAAATATATATATAGTATATGACGTATGATTTTAAAAGCTTTTATCTGTTTTCTGAACAAAATTTCCAGTTCCTATAATTTATATACATTTAATAAATTTTTATGTCACCCTTTTGCCTAAAAAAGGCATTGTGAAAGATAAAAGACCCGAAGAGAAATTGTTAATGGCAAAGAAGTGGAGGAGAAAACACACAGATAAATCCAATTAGGAGACAGAAAAGCAGTGAATGCTATTTACTTTGCACTTAAAATACTTTTTTTCTTAAAAAGCAAAAAAAAAAAAAAAAAAAAAAAACTGCATTTAAGAAAGAAACACAAGTGTTAGGCACATTAAGTTAGACAGAGGCAATTGTGTATGTAACATTTAGGAAATATAGTATTTAAACTAATGTTCAAAAAATAAAAACAAACTTCGCGCTCACTTTCGGAAATTACTTGATTTTTTAAATACATAATCTGATACAATGTTATTACGTGATCTTAACAAAATGTTGTTTGGTTTATATTTTTTTCTGTGTGTGTAGGTAGCGAAATAATTCGGTAACTTTAACATATGGTACTTCAAAAAAGGGTTCGTCTTAACTGAAAACAAATATTTCTCTAAAGTTATGCATAAAGCACGAATACTGTCCATTTTTGCTCTTAAAGGTTTTTTTTATTTACATTAAAAGAAAGATGTAAAAAGGATTGTATAATACATATGTACGGGTAAAAAAAGGACTAAAAATTCCCGGTTAAAAAAAAAAGTGAGATAAATTCTGTCAAGAAACAAACTATAGGATCACGCAAATGTTCGAAAAAAAATTGTTCGTAATAAAATTGTAATTTTTAGCATGAAGTTCGCGAAAAACAATTTTTTTTCTTCAATATACTAAATGCGGAACAAGTTGCAATCTTTAATCATTGAACTTTGAATTTATATCAACATGAGAAAGCTACTACCCTTAAAGCAAATACTACCAAACTTAAGAAGGCCATGGACATATATATATATATATATTATATATATCATTCATCATCATCATCATCATCATTAATGGCGCAACAGTCACATGGTGGGCTAAGGCCATCTACCTACTAGCAGGTTTCGAGACAGGAATTATTTTGTTTTTACAGGATAGAGTTGTCAGCCCTACGTCCAACACTCTGCAGTCATATTAGATCGGTACCTACGATTTAAAGTTGATTCCGAAACACTACAAACATCCATATCACCGTCAGTACTCGAACCCAAAACCTGTGGCACCGAGCATCATAGTTCTAATCACTCGGCCATCAGAACCCACTTAACACAACACCATACATAAAATTATAGCCAATCATGAAATGTATATACGACTTTCTTTTCCAAAAGCTTTTATATGTTTTCTGAACAAAATTTCCAATTCCTATCATTTATATACATTTAATGAGTTTTTTATGTCACCCTTTTGCCTAAAAAAGACATTGCGAAAGATAAAAGACTCGACGAGAAATTGTTACTGGCCAAGAAGTGGAGGAGAAAACACACAGATAAATCCAATTAGAAGACAGAAAAGCTGAAAATGCTATTTACTTTGCACTTAAATGCTTTTTTTCTTAACAAGAAAAAAAATCGCATTTAAGAAAGAAACACAAGTGAAGCACATTAAGTTAGTCTGAGGCAATTGTGTATGTAACATTTAAGAAATATAGTATTTAAACTAATGTCAAAAAAATAAAAACAAACTTCGCGCCCACTTTAGGAATTACCTTGATTTTTTTTAATACATAATCTGATACAATGTTATTACGTGATCTTAAGAAAATGTTGCTGGGTTTATATTTTTTTCTGTGTGTGTAGGTAGCGAAATAATTCGGTAACTTCAACATATGGTACTTCAAAAAAGAATTCGTCATAACTTAAAACAAATATTTCCCTAAAGTTATGCATAAATCACGAATACTGTCCATTTTTGCTCTTAAAACTCTTGTTTTATTTATATTAAAAGAAAGTTATAAAAAGGATCGTATAACACATATATACAGGGGAAAAAAAAGACTTAAAAGTTTCTGGTTAAAAAATACGTGTGATACATTTTCTCGAGAAACAAACTTATATGATCACGCACATGCTCGTAATAAATATTAGTATAATATTCGCGAAGAATACTTTTTTTTCTACAATACACTAAATACACTGAAGTGACAAAAGTCATGGGATAGGAATATGCAAATTTTCAGATGGCAGTAGCATCGCGTGGAACAGGTATAAATGCGCAGTGCTTTCGCAGAGCTTTCATTTCTGTTCAAGTTATTCATGTGAAGAGGTTTTGACGTCATGATGACCGCACGACGGGAATTAACAGACTTTGAACGCGGAATGTTAGTTGGAGCTAGACGCATGGGTCATACCATTTCGGAAATCGTTAGGGAATTCAACATTCCCAGATCCACTGTGTCAAGAGTGTGCCGAGAGTATGAAATTTCAGGCATAACATCCCACCATGGACAGCGCAGTTGTCGACCGCCTGCACTTAGCAACCGAGACCGGCGACGTCTACAAAAAGTCGTAAATTCTAACAGACAAGCAACACTGCGTCAAATAACCGCAGAAATCAATGTGGGACGTACAAGGGACTTGTCTGTTAGAACTGTGCGGAGAAATTTGGCTTTCTTGGGCTATTCCAGCAGAAGACCGACTCGAGTGCCTTTACTGACAGAACGACATCGCTTGCAGAGACTCTCGTGGGCACGTGAGCATATCAGTTGGTCCCTAGATGAATGGAAAACCGTGGCCTGGTCCGATGAGTCCCGATTTCAGTTGGTAAGAGCTGATGGTAGGGTTCGAGTGTGGCGCAGACCCCACGAAGCCATGGACCCAAACTGTCAGCAAGGCACTGTTCAAGCTGGTGGTGGCTCCGTAATGGTGTGAGCTGTTTTTCATGGCATGGACTTGGTCCTCTGGTGCGACTGGACAGAACATTGACTGGAAATGCTTATGTTCAGCTACTTGGAGATCACTTGCAGCCATTCATGGACTTCATGTACCCAAACAACGATGGGATTTTTATGGATGACAATGCGCCATGTCACCGGGCCACAACTGTTCGCGATTGGTTTGAAGAACATTCTGGACAATTCCAACGAATGATCTGGCCACCTAGATCGCCCGACATGAATCCCATCGAGCATTTATGGGACATCATCGAGAGGTCTGTTCGTGCCCAAAATCCTGCACCATCAACACTTTCACAATTATGGACGTCTATCGAAACAGCATGGGTCAATATTCCTGCAGAAGACTGCCAACGACTTGTTGAGTCCATGCCACGTCGAGTTGCTGCACTTCGCCGGGCGAAAGGAGGGCCGACACGATATTAAGAGGTATCCCATGACTTTTGTCACTTCAGTGTATAAGACAAGTTCTAAATTTTAATCAATGAACTTTTCAATAATATGAAATAAGAGCAGTTGTTAAATAATGTCCTGGTAACAGCTCAAAGTGTTCACTAGCAAGTATCTAACAAAACGAAGTCTTGAGGTAGTTTCCTCTAAAGCAGATATTACCAAACTTGTGAAGACCCCGAACATCATATATGTCGTCTTAATCCTCATCAATGGCACAACATCCCCATCGTGAGCCGTGGCCGTCTGCTCGCTGGCTAATTTCTATACACTAGATGTCTTCTTTTTGACGGCTTAGGGTTGCCATCCCCACTCCCAACAGTCAAATGAGACTGAGACCTACGGTTTAAAGTGGATTCCGAAACAAGACAAACATCCATGACACCGCCAGTACTCGAACCCGAAATCTGTGGCACAGAGCGCCGGTCACTTGGCTATCAAGCCCCTTATAAAAAGTAGCGCTTACATAAAATTGTAGCCAATCATCAAATATATATATATGACTTTTGATTTCAAAAGTTTTTATCTGTTTACTGACCAAAATTTCCCAATTTATATGCATTTAATAAGTTTTTATGTCACCCTTTTGCCTAAAAAAGACATTGTGAAAGATAAAAGACTCTTCGAAACGAAAAATTGTTAATGGCAAAGAAGTGAAAGTAAAAAGTGGAGGAGAAAACACACAAATAAATCCAATTAGAAGACAGAAAAGCAGTAAATGCTATTTACTTTACACTTAAAATGCTTTTTTTCTTAGCATGAAAAATCACATTTAAGAAAGAAACACAAGTGAAGCACATTAAGTTAGACAGAGGCAATTGTGTATGTAACATTTAGGAAATATAGTATTTAAACTAATGTCGAAAAATAAAAACAAACTTCGCGCCCACTTTAGGAAATTACTTGATTTTTTTTAATATATAATCTGATACAATGTTATTACGTGATCTTAAGAAAATGTTGTTGGGTTTATTTTTATTTCTTCTGTGTGTTTAGGTAGCGAAATAATTCGGTAACTACAACATGTGGTACTTCAAAAAAGAATTCGTCTTAACTTAAAACAAATATTTCCTTAAAGTGATGCATAAAGCACGAATGCTTTCCATTTTTGCTCTTAGAAACTTCTTTTATTTACATTATAAGAAATATATAAAAAGGATTGTACAACACATATGTCCAGGAAAAAAGGACTACAACTTTGGTTAAAAAATACATGAGATATATTCTGTCCAGAAAAAAACTTATAGGATCACGCATATGCTTGTAATAAAAGTGCAATTTTTAGTATAAAGTTAAAGAGAAACACTTTGTTTTCTTCAAGATACTAAATACAAAACAAGTTGCAATTTTTAATCAATGAACTTTGCATTTATAGTATTTCAATAGTATGAAATAAAAGCATTATTTGTTAAATAATCTCCTGGTCCCAGCTCGAAATGTCACTAGCAAGTGCTCAACATGGGAAGGCTTGAGGTAGTTACCTCTAAAGCAAATACCACCAAACTTGTGAACGCCACGGACATATATATATATAAATCATTCATCATCATCATCATCATCATCATCAATGGCGCAACAGCCACATGGTGGGCTGAGGCCGTCTACCTACTAGTAGGTTTCGATACAGGAATTATTTTGTTTTTGCAGGATAGAGTTGTCAGTCCTACGTCCAACGTTCTACAGTCATATTAGATCGGGACCTACGGTTTAAAGCGGATTCCGAACCACTACAAACATCCATGGCACAGCCAGTATTCGAACCCAAAACCTGTGGCATCGAGCGCCAGAGCGCTAGTCACTCGGCCATCAGGCCCCACTTAAAATAATAGCATAATTAAATTTTAACCAATCCTCAAATATATATTGATGACAGGCTAAGTCATCATATATGACTTACTTTTTTCAGCAGCTTTTATCTTTTTTCGGACCAAAATTTCAAATCCTTACACTTTATATACATTTAATAAGTTTTTTTGTCACCATTTTGTCTAAAAAAGACATTGTGATGAGAAATAAACATTTACACATTTATTACGTGATTCGACGAGAAATTGTTAATGTCAAAGAAGTGGAGGAGAAAACACACAAATAAATCAAATTAGAAGACAGAAAAGCAATAAATGCTATTTACTTTGCACTTAAAATACTTTTTTTTCTTATCAAGAAAAAAAAATCGCATTTAAGAAAGAAACACAAGTGAAGCACATTAATTTAGACAGATGCAATTGTGTATGCAACATTTAAGAAATATAGTATTTAAACTAAAGTTCAAAATATAAAAACAAACTTCGCGCCCACTTTAGGAAATGACTTAAATTTTTTTTAATACATAATCTGATACAATGTTATTACGTGATCTTAAGAAAATGCTGTTGGGTTTATTCTTTTTTTTTCTTTCTTTCTTTCTTTTCTGTGTAGGTAGCGAAATAATTCGGTAACTACAACATGTGGTACTTGGAAAAAAGAATTCGTCTTAACTTAAAACAAATACTTCCCTAAAGTTATGCATAAAGCACGAATACTGTCCATTTTTGCTCTTAAAACATTTTTTTTTATTTACATTAAAAGAAAGGCATAAAAAGAATTGTATAACACATATGCACTGGAAGAAAGGACTAAAAATTTCTGTTTAAAATATAAGTGCGATAAACTTTCTTCTGGATCACGCACATGCTCGTAATAAAAGTGTAATTTTTAGTATAAAGTTTGCGAAAAACACTTTTTTTTTCTTCAATATACTAAATATAAAACAAGTTGAAATCTTTATTCAATGAGCTTTTGCATTTATAGTATTTCTATAATGTGAAATGAAAGCATTTGTTAAATAAAGTCCTGGTCACAGCTCAAAGTATTCACTAGCAAGTGCCCAACAAGTGTAAGATTGAGGTAGTTACCTCTAAAGCAAGAACTACCAAACTTGTGGAGGCCACAAGCATTTATATATATATATATATATATTGATTGATGATTTATATGCATATTATATATATCAACGTCATCAACAATGGCGCAACAGCCCCATGGTGGACTACGGCCATCTACCTACTAGCAGGTTTCGAGACAGGAATTATTATGTTTTTACAAGGTAGGGTTGTCAGAATTATGCCCAACGCTCTACAGTCACATTAGATAGGTACCTACGGTTTGAAATGGATTCCGAACCACTACACCCACTTATTACTTGCATTAGTTAATTTGAATTTTAATTTAAAAGAATAGCGTACATAAAATTGTCGCTAATCATCAAATATATATATGACTTTCTTTTTGATAAACTTATCTGTTTTCTGAACAAAATTTCTAATTCCTATAATTTATATGCATTTTTTGTCACCCTTTTGCCTAAAAAGGACATTGTGAAAGATAAAAGACTCGAAGAAAGACTGTTAATGGCAAAGAAGTGGAGGAGAAAACACACAAATAAATCCAATTAGAAGACAGAAAAGCCGTAAATGCTATTTACTTTGCACTTAAAATGCTTTTTTGTCTTAACAATAAAAAAAAACGCATTTAAGAAAGAAACACAAGTGAAGCGCATTAAGTTAGACAGAGGCAATTGTGTATGTAACATTTAAGAAATATAGTATTTAAACTAATGTCAAAAAATAAAAACAAACTTCGAGTCCACTTTAGAAAATTACGTGATTTTTTTTATATATAATCTGATACAATGTTATTACGTGATCTCAAGAAAGTGTTGTTGGGTTTATTTTTTTTTTCTTCTGTGTGTGTAGGTAGCGAAATAATTCGGTAACTACAACATGTGGCACTTCAAAAAAAAATTCGTCATAATTTAAAACAAATTTTTTCCTAAGTTATGCATAAAGCACGAATACTTCGAAACTTTTTATATTTGCATTAAAAGAAAGATATAAAAAGGATTGTATAACACATTTGTACGGGGAAAAAAAGGCTTAAAAGTTTCTGGTTAAAAAATAGGTGCGATAAATTTTCTAGAGAACAAACTTATAGGAACACGCACATGCTTGTAATAAAAGCGTAATTTTTAGTATAATGTTCGCTAGAAACACTTTTTTTCTGTTCAATATACTAAATGCAAAACAAGTTGCAAATTTTAATCGATGAACTTTGCATTTATAGAATTCTAATAATATGAAATAAAAGCATTTGTTAAATAATGTCCTGGTCACAGCTCAAAGTGTTCACGAGCAAGTGACCAACAAGCAGAAGGATTGAGGTAGTTTCCTCTAACGCAGCCACGGACGGACAGACAGACAGATGGCGCAACAGCCCCATCGAAGACCGTCTGCTCGCTGGCAAATTCCGAAACATGAGATGTTTTCTTTTTTAAGGTGTAGGGGGTGTTAGCCCTACTCCCAAATCTCGGTAGATATATAGTCATATTAGACCAGGACCAACGGTTTAAAGTGGATTCCGAACACTACAAACATCCACGGCACATCTGGTACTCGAAAGCTCAGACCCAAGTGCATATATATACGTGTGTGTGTGTGTGTGTGTGTGTGTGTGTGTGTGTGTGTGTGTGTGTGTGTGTGTGTGTGTGTGTGTGTGTGTGTAAGAAGTATAAATGACAGCCACTACTCCCCCTTTCCTCTCTAGAGTGGAATCTGGATTTCGAAGGCACAAGCGGCTTCAAACACGATCTTCTATTTTGAGAAACAAAATGATTTAATTCTATTACGCATCATATAATGACGACTGTGTATCCTATTCGACGGGATTATGTATCTGCGTATATAAGTGTCTCACATTCATACTCAGGCTCCCTGATAATACATACCATCTAGTTTTATCCCACATAAAATGCAGCTGCAGAGCAGTTACCTATAAAATGCCATCTGAAAGGGATGTTTGCTGTTCCTTAGATTCTTAAATAGAACGCAAGGTTCACCAGTGTAAAAAAATTTTTGGTGTCACGAATTCTCAATCCCTTGAAACCTGTAATTTTTTCCTAATCCCCAGGAATCTTCAGGTTTATGAAGTTATCTGTCGTCGATCAAGTCAAATAAGTCACATAAGTATATCGTTCACGAGCATACCGAATGAAGATTTTGAACTCGACCAATTACAAAGAATCTTTTGAATAATAAAAGCAAATTCTGTAAGTGCTTAAAATGGCATATTTAGCAAGCTAATAAAACAATATAGCACATGAAACATATAATACATAAGGAAAAGGCTTAACTTTTAAATCAGAAACTATGTAGGTGAATTGGAATTATAACGGATCTAGTTGGTAGGCAATAAAGTACGAAGAAAGTTTTAAGTACGCATAAAAATAATTACCTTGGAAAAAAGCCAATCCGATCTAAAATCTTTTTTCCTCTTTTAAATACGTATTTGAAGGAAAACTTAAATGAATACTCATAGTTTTAGAAGGACAAATATCCTCCGTAAAGCAGCCGAAAAATAAATTAATTGCACCATAAAAATATACATAAATATAAAACAGGCTCTTTAAGTTAAACAAATAATATATGGTCTTGGTTGTTATGAATTATTTTTCAAAAAAACTTTACGTACAGAACGTGCAGTGTACTTTACTGTACTTTAAGTGCAGAACGTACTCGACAATGATTTGTTATTAATGCTTAGCTTGGTATTCCACAAGACTAAAAATGGTATACCAGGAACATTAAAGTAACTGTACCATTATTGAAAGAGGCAACGATTTTGATTCCTACTGCACTTAATTAAAGGCAATTTAAAATACACTAAAATAATGATTTAAAAATAGCTTCACCTATTGTGTGAATGATTTTCAATAATTAGGTTTTATCATTTTCCATTAAAATTCTTCCACAATCTAGTGAAAAGATACCACTTGTTGTGTTTCGCAAAATACTAAATCTACTATAACTCACCAATCTCAATGATTTAAACACGATTTACTAGGCACTTGTGAGCAATAATACCTTATACGCTTAATATTATGTATGTTTTTTGATTTTTCCCTGTTCAAATTGGTTTTCGTATAAAATCCTTCTTACACAGATACTCCCATTTTAAGAAAATAAATTGAGATACTATATGTCAAAGAACTACTTGAACAAAAATCAGCAACAGATCGTTTATCAGTACATTAAATATAACAATTCGTAATGTTTTAAGAAATAACAGTAAAACAGGGATGTGGATACTTGTGAAGGCAGCGTCATCAATGCCCATTGTTATTTGGTCATGGACCAAAGCCATAGTCAAGCTATTTATCATACGCCATATGTAGTCATGTTTATTTGGCCATAGGTCACATGTGTTTAATCTCATTTGGCTATGGGAAACATATATTCCCTCTTATTTGGACATGGGCCATATGTACTAACGCTTGTTTGGCCATGAGCCGCAGGTATTTAATTTAATTTAGCTATGGGAAACATATATTCCCTTTTATTTGGACATGGGCCATATATACTTACGTTTATATGACCATAGGCCACATGTGTTTAATCTCATTTGGCTATGAGAAACATATATTCCCTCTTATTTGGATATGGACGACTTGTATTCCTTCTGATTTGGACACGGACCACTTAATTTCCTTCTAATTTGGACATGTGTCACTGGTATTTTCTCTAATTTAGTCATGTGTTATTTGTATTCCCACTTATTTGGACATGAGCTGACATTTAAAAGAAACTAAAAGCATATCTAATACATACTTGTGTCACTTGTATTTTCTCTAATTTAGACATGGGTCATTTATATGGCCTCTTATTTAGACTTGTATTCCCTCTGATTTGGACATGTGTCACTTATGTTTTTAGACATGGGTCACTTGTACTCCCTCTTATTTGGACATGGACCAGTTATTCTCTTTCTAATTTGGACATGTGTCACTGGTATTTTCTCTAATTTAGACATGTGTTATTTGTATTCCCACTTATTTGGACATGAGCTGACATGGAAAAGAAACTAAATACATACCTAATATATATACTCTTTCCTTTATTTACATATAATTTATAGATCAGCATAGAAATGAAATAGAGAAATTTGATGATTGATATTTATGCATCGATTCAATTTTTTTAATGCCCAAAACTGTTGGTCAGATGTACTATATATGCACATAGGCTTTCACATTTAAATTCCTTAATGAGCAAAAAGTACATTTGCTTCGTTGAAACAGTTTTAAAATGGAACAGGCTTTAGTCAATTGTTTTGGAACTTGTTTTCAAGTAAAACAGACATATAAGGAAAGTGGCATCAAGAAAAGACATCGGTGAGCTGTAGTTTGTGCAACCTAATATTAATAGATTTTTTATTTAAATGGTAAATAACTCATTTACGTTCTTCCAATACATTTTAAAATTTCCTACATAATTTTATTGTGAATTAACGATTTCTTTTATTACCATTTAATTTCAGGGTTTCCATTAAGAGAGGGCACATGAACTACTAGCAAACTTCAAAATATTTTATATAATATATTATTTCAGTATATTGAAAAAGAAACAATTAAATTATCTTACTGTCATGTCAATATGGGTGTAACTATATTTTTTATATTAACGAAAAATTGTTTATAATTTTTATATAATTCATGTGTTATATTTATGGTATATTTTATGTGTGTCCCTTGGAAGGGGATGGTCACTTGCCCTTACTGGGTGCTAATCCGATATGTTCAAAGGGATCTATTTCGTTCGGAAAAGACACCTCATCAATAAAGTACAGATAACTCAGTCTTAAATGTCTTGATAAACTGTTGCTCTTGGCCATCTGGCATTTGGCAGTTTCCCACGGATCCCACCAATTAAAATACCAGCCAAAGATATCAGTTTTAGTCCCAATTGCGGCAAAAGACCTGCTCTTTCCGGAAACTGATCATCCTTTTCAATATATCACAATTTTATTCGATAAGGGCTAGTGACCATCAAACACCCCCTTCCAAATGGCACACATAAAATATATCATAAATATAGCACATCAATTATATAATAATTATAAACACTTTTACTTTAATATTTTTTTTTCTAATTCAGCTGTCAAATACCTAGACAGTTGTCTTTTATGCCCTAAGGCAAGCGCCACACCGACGTTACTCACTTACACTGCCCAAGAGGAGCGTGTAGCTTGAAGATAAGCTACGGACGCGGAATAACAATACCCCCCCACAACGCTCTAGTATCATATTAGACCAGGACCTACAGTTAAAAGTGGATTCCGAACCACTACAAACATCTATGGTACCGCCACTACAAACATCCATGGAACCCGAAACCTATGGTCACTCGGCTATCAGGCCCCTATTTTTTTTTTTTTTTTTACTTTAATATAAAAATATATATATATATATATATATATATTGATACAACATTGTTCTCAAATTCAATACATATAAAGAATAAAATCAAACATATGGAGTCACACAAATGAATAAATAAATTCTAAAAAAAGACGTACATGAAACTCAATACTACACTGCAGACTTTACACAAGCGAAAGTCTGTAAAGATATATTTACAAGGATATCTAAGGAGCTAAAAGACGATAATATTTCCATCAGAAACACATTTCAAGAGGGATTAAACTCTTATTAATAGAAAAGACATTCTACACTTTACCATGTTTTATTTATATCAAAACTTTTTATGCCACCAGCATCTTGCTGTACGCATAAAAAAACTTCTCATTGGGGATTAAAAGTTCTTTAAAAAAAATTTTTTTTATGGCTCGGTTGAAAAGTAAGTCGTTTTTTATTCCTCTGCGTTTTGAATTGCGAGTATCTTTTAAAACATGCAACAACCTTAAATTTAAAGTTGCAGTAATATATTTGGGCTTAAAAAAATAACAACATCCATTTTTTAGCACCAACATGTCTTCTTTATGAGACAGAACTGGGAACATGAAGCACATTATGCTTCAAAATGCAGACGATTGCCACAAAATGTTTATTTATTGTGAAGAATTTCCACATTTATTTTTTTTTTCATTTGTATTAACTCATGCAATAAAGTCTACTTCTATTGAGATGATAATCATAATCTAGTTCAATTTTTGATGTTTTATTCTTAATTTTTTTATAATTAACTTTTCATTTTATTTTACTTTTAAGCAATTTTTTTTTGCACCAACACGTCTTTATGAGATGGTATAGAGCATATGAATCACATTATGATTCAAAATGCACATATGCCACAAAATGTTTATTTATTGTGAAGAATTTCCACGTTTATTTTTTTTTCTGTTTTTATTAACTAATTCAATATAGTTTATTTCTATTGAGATGAAAATCATAATCTAGTTTAATTTCTGATAATTTTATTGATAATTTTTTTATAATTAACATTTCATTTTATTTTATTTTATTTTTAAGCAATTTTTTAGCATCAACACGTCTTTATGTGATGGAATAGAACACATGAATCATTATGTTTCAAAATACAAACGATTGCCACAAAATGCCACAAATTAACTCATTCAATAAAGTCTATTTCTAATGAGATAAAAATCGTAATGTACTTGAATTTCTTCTATTTTTTATTGGTAATTTTTTTTTTTTTTTTTTTTAAATTTCCTTTTTATTTTATTTTCAAGCAATCCGAAATTAACTGACTTTTTTATTTGAGTGACTTTATTTACATTTCATATTTAACAAAAAAAAGTTCTGAAATTTTCAGAAACAATTAAAATATTTTTTAAGACATGTTTCCTTACAAGTAACAAAAATTTACGAAGTTTTTACAAAATATTGTAAATCATTAATATTTATAAGTAATTATTAATAAGTATTATAATTATTATTGCAGATATGATACATTTTTTAAAATATTAGTATTCATACTTAATGAAATATTATAATAATTTTACATTGTTCACACCAATAATTATTTCTCAGGCTATCTAAAGGCAATCGGCAAAATAATAATGAACGTTAATGATGAATTTAATGATGGATAATAATGAACGTTTTGGCCAACAATTAATAGTAAATCTTTTTAAATAGATAAATTGAAATTTGATAATTTAAATTAAATAGATAAATATTTTTAAAGATATACTATTACCTGTCGAAGAACATGAGACTAAAAACTTTCTTTAGCCAAAATGTTTATTTTATTTGACTTCTAATCAGCTGTGTTAATGCACAGATTTGACTGGACCCGGGTTCGAATCCATTGGCGTCCGTTCACTGATGCTTTTAGAAACGAAGACCTTCGATAGATATTCCATCATTTGCAAAGTGTTTTGATATTAACAGTCATCATTTCTGGCGAAAATATTCCGAATTTTCCTCCACAAATGTGGGACAATTATCTCTAAAAGTCTTCACGACATAATTTCTCTATACACGTCAAAAAATATTTAAAAAATACAACAAACAGATCTAAAATTTTGAAAGTTGCAAAATAAAAGTTATAATTTTCAGAAAAAAATTCAATTTGATCTCATATTTTATTATTCCATTTAAAAAAATTATCCTTATAATTTTACATAAACAAAAAATTGTATTTCAATTCCTGAAGAATTCATTTAATTTCTTTGATAGGATAAACTGAATGAAATTTTGTAATTACAATTGATTATGAAAAAAAATATTCATTATTTTAAAGATGATAATCAACTCTTCAAAAATAAAAAATAATTAACATGTTAAAATTAGTTTAATTGCTAAATTTATTACGTTTTTAAATTATTTATCATTAAAACAAGAATATTTTCACAGTACATTAACGAAAATTAAAAACTTGAAAATTTCATTAATAAATAGTGACATGTCTTTAATACTTATTGAACATTTAATGCATTTATTAATAAAAAACGCATTAAATACATTAATATTGATTTTTTAAAAAAGAATCATTTTTACATTTAAGAAAATGAAATATTTAACAACAGTTAAAAATTTCGACAAATATAAAATATATTCCTAACCTTCGAAACTTAAAAAAGACAAATAAATATTTATCAAATAATTAAAAATGTCATATAGGATCAGATTTTCAAAAGTACAAAAAAAAAATCAAAGGGAAAACTGATAAATAAAAAAATCATAGGGAAAAAAACGTAGGGAAATATTTTAAAAGCATATTTTGGAGTTAAGAAATAAAAACATTCTCGTTATTCTTAATTAAATTATTCTTATGACTGCTTTTATATCATTTTTCTGAACACATCATGATAACTCAAAACACGTAAAAAAAATTATCTAAACATAAAAAATAAACAATTTTCAAAGACATAATATACATATTAAATTTATAATTATGTCTCACAGACTTCTTACGTTTTTGTCCAGCACATCATTATTTAAAATTATTAGTCATTCTTTGCGAGTTAAAACATTTTTAATGATTTTCCTTGGAAAAAGTCGTGCTGTGCAAACAACTTTCTGGAATTTAATCATTACGCAGACGACATTTTTTGAAATTTTTTTTTTTTTATGAAAGGAAAAGATTGAAAATCTGACTGTCAGTGATCAATTTAAATAAATTAATAGTTTAAAAAAACTAAAAAACACGCTTTTAGAGTTAATCAATCTAAAAAGTAAAAAATAATTGTTAACATAAGAATAAAATGACTGACGAGAAAATGAATGTCACTGTTCTAAAAGCGTGGGGTGCTTTGTATGACATTTTTAAACTAACTCTGCATTTCGGAATGAAACTAGTGAGAAATTATAACGATTGATATCGAGCACCCCACGATTTTAGAACAGTGACATTCATTTTCTCGTCAGTCATTTTATTCTTATGTTAACAATTATTTTTTACTTTTTAGATTGATTAACTCTAAAAGCGTATTTTTTAGTTTTTTTAAACTATTAATTTATTTTTTACTTTTTAGTCTGATTAACTCTAAAAGCATATTTTTTTTAAAGTTTTTTTAAAGTATAATTGTTTTTACTTTGTTTTCCACTTGGCCGGTTATCCGCTAAGTTTACATACTTTTTACCCACCGAAATTTTCGGCCAATAGGAAGAGCGCAATTCGATCGCGGATCAGTTGACTGACTCGCCAGTAGATGGCGCCATCAGTCCCAAAATCGAGCCCAAAAAGTGAGTTACATACAAACATACAAACATACATACAAACATACAAGTGAAGCTAATAAAAGCGTATTAAAAAGAGAAAAAATAAAATTGGAATGTGGATAGATTTCATCAGGTAAATTTTTTCATATTTAAAAAATAAAATTTTAATAAAAATTAATAAAATAAAAAATAATTTTTTTTGTAATTTTTTCTGTAATTTTTTCATATACTAAAAAAATGCTTGATTTAGTATTTATTTAGCATATAGTATAATAAAGATATTTCCTTGGAATTTTTTTAAAATGTTAATATAAGTTTGAAAACATGTTTTTGAATAATTATTTCAGAAAAGTAAAAAAAAATACATGACACTAAATATATTAAATAAAAATATTGTTATTTTTATTTCTTTAAATGTTATTGAATTTATTCAAAAAGAAATGCATTCGAAAAACGTTTTATTTTTTCATGTATTTTCATTTCATTTTTCATTTATTTATATTTTTTTCTTGTATTTTTCATGTTTTTTCTTGGAAAAAAAGAATCTTTTTCCATGTATGTTTTTTTCTTATTCCTATTTTCTTCATGTGTGCCCTATTTATTTAAAGTAATTTAATACTAAATGTAAGCTGACCTTCATCTTAGGTGCGGCAAAACGCTAGACTTAATAATAAAAGATGAAAAAAATATGTTTTACAGTTATTAATTAGAATTATAATTTGCTAGTTGTTATTCATTGAATCTTGGGGCCTGATTATTGAGTGGCTAGCGCTCTGGCGCTCGATGCCACAGGTTTTGGGTTCTGAATCCACTTTAAACCATAGGTCCTGGCCTAATATGAATGTTGGAGGTAGGGCTGACAACTCAACCTTGTAAAGAAGGAAACATCTGTCTCGAAATCTGCCAGTAGGCAAACAGTCTTGGCCCATAATAGGGCTGCTACGCCATGAAGATGAAAAAGGTTACAGATTCTAAAGTAAGCTAATGATCAACGTGGTAGGCTTCTTATCTAGTCTGCAAACTTACTAAACTAATAGTTTCCTGGTTTAGACCAGGGCACAATAAATCCATAGCCAAGAAAGTTAAGTCAGTTAGGATAAAGCACGCGCCAGGTGAGAAATAATTAGCAGGCGTATCTAGTATGCAGAAAGGGGCAGATTCGAATTCGTTAATAGTGTTTAGTAGAAATACTACTCTCAGACACGAGATTGTGATTGTGATAATGAGTGTACAGAGTCTTGAATTAATAGTCAGGTTGCCTGGGGGGGGGATTTACACGAGTTTTCTCCTAGATGACATACAAATGAAAGTTAGTTACTGGTAAAATCCCTTTCAGAAGCCAGTGTTCCCCTTATCCCCTATTGATCGAGAATGATAAGGTGAAGACATAAAGTGAAATATGAGACCGACCAACCGGTGTTAAAAAAATGTTGTTGCGTTGATTTTTGTCTTGTTGTTGTGTTGTTGATTTTTGTAAAAATGTTTTTTTTTTTAAATGTTTTTATCCCACTTGATCGACAGCAACATCTAGACGAAATCCAAGAACCCATGTAGTCTCATGGAAGGATGAAAGGAAAGGGACAGCTTCAATTGTGATAGAGCACCCGTAGGTAAAAGTTTGACTTGACTCCGTGTCGCTGAAAATGAAATAAAAGTGCCTTCCAGGAAGACTTTTAAAGGGAACTATCCCGCATTTTGATATCGTATGAGAGAAATCACGGAAAACTCCAATCAGATAGTTCGACTCACGAGGCAAGATGGTAAACATCACAAACGAAATCGAGGTTTCTTGTTTTTGAAACGTGGTCTACAGCAAAGCCGCCAGCAGATTGAACCTCAACCGTAACAATCACTAGCGGCACACGCTGAGCCACAAGTCTGACAAAATGTATCTTTTTGAAACGAAAAAAAAAGACAGGAAGAATCATTTGTATTATCATTTTTTTTTATCGCCTTGACTGTCAACAAGGTGGGTCAAGGTAAGTTTTGTGTCACACTTTTTAAACCCTCTTTAACATAAATAGGCGTGTAACCAAATCAATTAAGTAACTAGGACATGTCTAAAAGCTGTTTGACTTATTGTTACTCGAAACTGACACCCCATTTCCTCAGAAACTACTCAATCATCCAAAATCAAGAAATTAAATATGTCAAAAATAATATAATTATCAGATAATAAATGTGAATATCTCTTATTACTACGTCAAAAATCACTTATATTCCACGATTTCTGAGATAGTGGTACTCAAATTTTAATTATCTCATACTTTTTGAAAACAAAAATTATGTTGCCCATTTTTTAATCCTTTTAATCATTATCATAATAGCTTAGGTGATTGATTCAATTTATTTCATATTAGCAATTCATGATCAGATGAGTTTTTAATTTCAAACTGACGCATTTCAGTTATAATTATTACCACCATTTTCAAATAAGCAATTGAGTTTATGAAATGTTTAACGTTAACTAACTACAAATATTTAATTTGTTTTAAAAAAAAAATTTATAATATGACCTATTTTTAAAAACTGTTTCATAGTTTTCAACCAGAAAGTTCTGTTGAACTTAGATAATAAATTGCAAATCTGGTTTTTATAGTGTTAGTTATTATGCTACACAAATTAAAAAGATATTGTTAAAAAATATGTTTCACAAAATTCAAGATTGTGAAAAGAATAAAGGATTTTTAATATTCTTTTGACATAAAATGCAATTTATAACCAATCGCAGACTAATTAAATAATTGTAAAGTTTAGAACAACTAAAATAACAAAATTTCTGATAGTTTTTCCTTCATTTAAAATGCTTTATTTTTTTATTTACAAAATAAATGCAATTATTTATAAATAATGCAGTCTTTTGTATTTACTCGCACCTACCGCTTTAGAGCGTCACATGAAATTGCCTACGTTTTTGAAGAGAAAGGAAAAAAAGAAACTTAATTAGTCAAGTATGAAAATGTTCTATTGAAGCGGTAATAGCTTAAATCAATGTTATTCTAAGAATAAAGATCAAATTGAAAAAAACTTACTTAAAAACAGTTTAAAGGTTTTTTACAATATTCTTATTGCACCGTAATATTCCAAAGTTTATCTTAAAATTAATGGATTTTTTTTTAAATACTAGAGAGGAAATAAGGCTTCTTAATGATAAAAAAATAATAAATGCCATTGAATGGCTTCTTTAAAAAACAACCATGGAGTTAGTAGTCATATTATAAAATTGTTATTTATCCAACCCAAACACATTTTATTAATAAAATTTAAATAAAGCAATAATTCGTAAAAATACACATTATAATATGCGAATAACTAATATAAAACTAGTTAAACCTCAAATTTTAAAATAGAATTAATTAAAACACATTTACCTCAAGAGAATGTGAATAGATAGAGATTTAATACTTGAAAAAAATATCAGTTAATCTAAAAGTTTCTTTTTGATTTTAGACTATATACACTTGAATAACTAGACTAAATAATTATGCATTTTAATTAAAATTTCCCCAATTATATACTTAACTAAATAACTATAGCTATAGACTTATCTAATTAACTATAACTATAACTACAGACTATATTTATCTTTCACCTAGACATTTAAAAGATTTTAAAAAAGGAAGCTACAAAATTTAAATAAAAATAGTTTAATATTTTCTCATATATAAATAATTTAAATGCTTACATTAATAATTTATATTATACTAAAAAATAACCATTTTTTATTCAAATAAATTCAATGTAATCACGAAATTTATCTTTTTTTCTAATGTTCAATAGAAAAATAAAAACTTTGCATAACTAGCAAAAATTAAGAAATCAAAAGTACCATACATCTATCCGTTTTATAAGGAAGATAGGTTCCTTAGAAAACTGTGTAAATTGATATCGTAGAACTTATACGTAGAAGGGCGTAAATCGAAAACAAATTAAAATGTGCACAATTCAGCCATTTATTTCAAAGTAAAATAAAATAAACTGCTTTTTTATTAATCGTAAATGCTTTTTTTTTTCTTTCTTTCTAATGCAGCTGGCAAATAGACCGAGATCTTTTATGCCGTAAGTGCTGCACCGACATTACTCACTTTGCATTACCCAGGGAGCGCGTGTAACTTGATGGTAAGCCACGGACGCGGATTAACAACGCCCCGCAGAGCTCTACGATCCTGTTAGGACCGGGACCTACGGTTTAAAGTGGATTCCGAACCACTACAAACACCCATGGCAAAGCCGGGATTTGAATCCGATACCTGTGGCCAGAGCGCCAGAGGTGCCTGAATGCCAGAGCGCTTGCCATTCGGCCATCAGGCCCTTATCTTCAAAGCCTTATTATGATGTGTGAACATGATGTTGTCCTGGTTAGGGGTCCGTGACGTTATCCGAAAATGTGGGCCAAGCAAATAAAACTCCATTTCAAATTTTGACGGAAAATGATACTTTGGGCCCTTTAACTCTTGAAATGCTTTATGAATAACGTTAGTCTTCAGGAATTTTCTGGAGAATTTGGCATTTGTTTGAAGTGTTTTGTTGTATGGTTTTGAAGCACATTTGTAAGGTATTTGTAGTGTACTGTAAACACCAACTCTTTTATTTAAAATCTAAACAAATGCTCTAGATATTTTCATTTCTTGATCGTTAAAACAAGCTCACACGCACGCAGAAGCGGAAGTTATAATTCCTCTGAAGTAAGTTTATATTTCTATTTTTTTATAACAAATTATACACGTGGAGCCATTTATATTTATGAGGCAACACATTTACTAAATATATTTTGTAAAATAATATTGTACGTAATAGTAAATAAATTTTGTAAAATAATAATATTGCACATAATAATAAATACATTTTGTAAAATTCAATTTATATGAAATTTAGAATATATCCATAGATATTTTCAAATAATCAATAAAAAATAAATGAAAACAGCAAAAAGAATTATTGCAAAAAAAATATTTTCCAAGCATAGAATTCAATTTTTACTTATTGAAAAAGATGTGCATTATTTTAATAAATAACGTATCATTAAATTAAAAAAAAATTATAAAAACAATTTTTTTAAAAATTTAATTAGATATACTACACAGAGATTTTCCTTATTGTTTTAAAACTCAAATTTAGAATTAAAAGCGAAATTGCATCTTATCACAAGTAGTGAAAATATAATATTTTGTAAAAAACGAAACTAAATCCAATTATTTATTCAAAACTTGGGGAAGGATTCTACTCTTATAAAACAAATTTTTACATGCAACAGCATAGTAATAAAACAATAACAGTAAATAATAATAATAATGATAATGTAAATATTTTATAAATTTAAATGCAGACGATATCTATTTTTCATTTATAATAAGGAAAAAAATAAACTTTCCTTGCAATGTTTGATTTTGAATAAAATATTTTTCATTTCTATGATAACCTAAGTTCTTCGTTATAAAATCTTTGTTAAATACTTAAATATTTATCTAATATATGAATGAAATATATGAAAGGCAATAATGTGAGACATTTACCTATAATTAATTTTCTGAAACTTTTCGAATAACAACAAATGGAAGAGGTTTATAAAAAAAAAAACATTTGCTAGGTTTATAAAAAACAAAACAAGCAAAACTTGCTTTGGTTCTTACGTATTAGCGATACCTTGGCGACAGACTTGACAGACTTTAAGTGTCGCCAATCTAACAGCTACAAATTTGGCGGTTTTTCAGTGGCGCCAATCTAACAGCTGCAGATTTGCTGAGAATTCACGCCATTTTGTAGTGCTACGAAAATGCGTATTTGGTATTTACCAGAAACAGAACAAGATGCAATTTTATTTTTTCAGGAGCGAAATATTTTACCAAAACAACGAAAATGTCCAAATTCCCATGACATGAAACTTTACTTTTGTAAACGTAAGTTTTGGAAATGCAATTTCAGTCAGTGTGCTTATCGTGTGAGACTTAGAAAAGACAACTGGTTTGAGGGAAGCAGAATTCAATTTTGTACTACTTTCAGATTCATATACTGCTGGTGCGAGGAGTTGACGTCGATTAAATTTTGTGAAAAGCAACTTGATTTATCGGATAAAATTGTTATAGATTGGAACAATTACATGCGTGAATTATGTGTCTTGGATATGGAGAATAAACCAAAAAAGAAGGTAGGTGGACCAGATTGCATTGTGGAAATTGATGAAAGTGTTTTGAATTTTGAAAGCGTTTCGATTTTAAATGAAGTGTTTTGTATATTTTATTATTTGGAACAAAAATTTTAAGTGTAGATTGGCGCACTTAAAAACCGCCAAATCTGTAGCTGCGGTTGGCGCGTGTGCTCTTTATTGACGCAACTGTCGCCAAGGTATCGTTAATACGTAAGTACTCTTGTTTTCTAAATTAATTGTTATTTTATTTCATAGTACCTGTTAAAGCGGAGACACCAATTGTTTTAGAACCATCTTTAAATCTAGGCTATAAACAGCTCCAATAGGGAATTTCCACACTTTTGAGTTCTACTTGAGAGGTAGGAAAAGGAACTGCACGTCAGTAATGTGTGTAATCTTAGTGCGCTTGTGCGTTTCTTAGATTCTTTACGAGAACAAATTTTGATTATGCAGAAATTATACGGGTCCATCATTTTCAAGTGTGTTTTTAATTGTTGTTAAATTTTATTAAAGACTACTAAGTTTTGTGTTTTTCATTTTTGGAATAAATATGCTGTATAATCAAAGATTTACCATAGCGATTTCAGTAAGAGTAAACTAAATAAAAATATGTGATTGACAGATAATGTATATTTCATTGTATTTCTTCACTTTCCATTTACATGTGCGGTCCCCCATTTGAATGTGGGATAAAATTAGAAGAAACTAAATCATAGTTATTTTTTTTTTTTATTAATCGTCTTTTAATCTGTTTTCGAAATTTGTTTTACAAATTTCATTTCTTCGAATATGTTTTGATTAAGGAAAATTGTCAACGCAATCAATATCTTTTTTCTCTCCTTTAAGGGCAAACATTGTTTGTTTGTTGTTGTTTTTTTTTTTTTTTTTTAATTATAAAATAAATAATTAAATTTAATTTAAAAAAAAAAGAAATATAATAAAATTTTAAAAAAACAAATTTTTTGTTGTTGTCTTTACTTTAAAAAATTACAACAAAAAAAAATTGTTTTTTTTTTTTTTAATTATAAAATAAATAATTAAATTAAATTAAAAAAATATAATGAAATGTAATAAAATTTTTAAAAAACAAATTTTTTGTTGTTGTCTTTACTTTAAAAAATAACAGCAAAAAAAAATGTTTTTTTGTTGTTGTTGTTGTCCCCCCCCTAATTTAATTTTTTTTTTTTTCCTTAAAGGTAAAAGAAAGTTTTAGAAAATAAAATTTGCAAAAAAGAAAGAAAAAAAGAAAATCTTCAAAATAATTGAAGAATAATTTAGAGAGCGAAAATATTTTTAAAGTGGAAAATTACGGTTGACTTTATAAAACATCACAATTTCATTAAATATTTCTCTTGGAAAATATTTTTTATTGATCAAAATAAATATAAATTTAAACATTTAAATATTGATGCAATTAAACAAATTATAAATGTATTTAAATACACAGCTGTCCGACGACATACACAAATTCAACTTATTTCCTTCAGACTCACCAGCTAAGTAACTTCAGAGTTATTAGCAGATACACTGAAAAGACATTAGCAGTTATACTACAATACAAACGAAATTCCATGAATTTTCAGGACAACCCCCCATCTTTCCGTAATGCTTTTTTCTGCACCGAAACACAATGAATTCGAGTTATCCCATAATTAATGCAGAAGAACAGCACTTAGCCCCCTGTTAGCGCTGTCCTCATTTGTAATTCATGGCATGTTGTTTGAATCCTGATGTGGACGCAACAACTGAATATTTTATTGACGAAACACATCAATACACCATTCATTAGGAACATTAACTAATGCAAAAGAACTCATTTCGCGAAATACGTGTAGAAATATCCATCTTTTGTTGATAAAATAGTGTTTTATGTTGCAGAATAATAATTTTCGCATATAACAAGTAGCAAAAATTATCAATCACGTAGAGTATGTTGATGTTTTTTTTATTATTCACAACTAAATGCTTTTAGTCATAATTATAAAACATAACTTTTATTTATTGATGTTATTTTATATAAAAATAATCAAATGCATTATTACAACTAAGCATATTTATTACGCTACCTCCAAAAATAAAATAATACATTAAAATTATAAATAATTATATAATTACATGTTATATATATATATATACGCAAATGATTCAAATGGGTTTTAATGTATCATTTAGCATAATAAGCAAGTTTTGATGTAATAATGAATTTTTTATTTTTATATAAAAAAAACATTATTAAATAGAAGTATGTTTTATAATTATAACTAAATACATTTAGTTTCTAATAACATATTATACTTGTATGATTATTGTGTGTTTGCGTGTGTGTGTGTGTGTGTGTGTGTGTGTGTGTGTGTGTGTGTGTGTGTGTGTGTGTGTGTGTGTGTGTGTGTGTGTGTGTGTGTGTGTGTGTGCGTGTGTGCGTGTGTGGATAGATTAAAACTAAAATTTTATTATTAATTTTTTCAAAGCTCTTTAATTAAACTTTTTGCTCTTATAGTGCAAACTTATTAGCATGATTGTGTACTATTTATGCTAATGAAACATTTGCCGTGTAAAGACATTAAGTTATTCATGAAATATTAAAATGATATAAAATAAAACCCTAATAAATAATTTTAAATATTAAACTAAATTAAAACTGGAAAGGAAAAAAAATCATCTTTCTTTAATCAAAGCAAATTGGCTTGAATTCTAAATTTTATAACAGGTTTGAAGTTGTGCAAATGAGAAATATTTTAAAATAAGTAGATTTAATTCTGACAACAGCAATTTTTTAAGCACTTTTTATGCTAATGCTGTGTAAAAGTATTAAGTTATAAATCACACATTAAAATTATGGCATATAATGAAACCAGAATAAATCATTTTAAATATTAAACTTAATTAAAACTGGAATATACAATCTTAATTATTTAACTTCAAAAGTTACGATGTCTGTGTGAAAATAAAAACAATTAAGTAAATTTTCTTAATGAAATTCTGTACACTAACTTAATTAAAAATCACACATCTTAAGAATCATATAAGCATTTATAAGAAAAATTAAATACTATCAACATTTTTGTACAATGACAAGCTAGATTATATTAAAAAATTTAAGAACTTTTAAATATATATTACACCAAAATTTGAAATAAAGTTATATTTTAAAAGAATAAAATATAGCGAAATATATAATAATATTGTTTATATTATCATAGGAATTACGTCTTTAAAAAAATTTACCAACTATATCTTATCTTATCAATTTACTTATTAGAAGCTTGGTTAATGCAACAAATGCATATGTTCTAAATAACTCATTAAAATATGCAACTAATATTTGTTATAATTTAATTATCAAAGAATATTTCACGTACCTTATATTTTGTTCCTTTATTTTTGTTTAAATATCTCATTCAATGATTTTTCCATGCATGAACTTTTATCAAATAAAGTAAAAAAGGGAAGAATTTTAACAAACGTTTAGATATTTCCGATTCTTCTTGCTAGCATATCAACAGAAAACATTTTATCTGTGAATCGGTGTAGGTGAACGGAGTACCTTGGTCGCGAAGCGACCAAACCTCCTAGTTGCAACATAAAAATATTGTCAGTCGGCTTAAGGCCCATAGTAAATGTAAAACACATTGCATAATTTTAAAGTAAAAATAAAAACTTAGGACTTGTAAACTTGGGTTGTTTGAGTTGCTAGGCCATTAATGAAGACCTGCAATTTATCTACCTTGTTATCCGCGTTTCTAATTTGTTGGAGAAGTTCTCCAGAGTTTTTTAATTCCGAGAAAATGGATACAAATTCTTTCATAAGTAGCAAAGCATTTTGGATAAAGGGGGCTTGATCCGCGATGCTCCGTAAGTGAGTCAATTGATTTTGGGAGAAGTCATTGTTGATGGTGGCAGTAGTGGCTGGTTGTTGAGATGGTGGTTGATTTTTCGTTGCCGAAGCATAGGAAAAGTTTGGTGTCACCTGTCTGGCTGATACGTGTTTTGGGTATGTGGCGTACTTGGTGGAGTTAACTTTTATTTTGGGAAACTTGGCGCAACCTCTCCAGGCGGCTGTGTGTCCCGACTGTCCGCAGTTAATGCAAGTTGGAATTTCAAGCTTATCAAATAGTTTACAGTCCTTATGTGAATGTTCCTCACCACACTTCAAACACCAGGCTTTAAAGCCACAGTTGTTTGAACTGTGGTGAAAAAAATTACACTTGAAACACTGAAGTGTAACAGGCTTTTTGTTGAATTTCTCAACTACAACAGCTAAATACAGGAGACGATTTACTTTAAAAATTTCTTGATTTTTATTCGATCGTGGCAATGTGATCTGAAAAATAGGGAGAGCATTTTATCTGATATCAAATTTCATAAATTTAATTTTTCTACTGATATCGTTTGCATTTAAATTTATAAAAACATTCTTTTTTTTTCTCATATTGCCATTTTATTCTGAAAAGATTAAAATAAATAAAATACAAATTGGAATCTTTTGGCGCATTAGAACAAAAAAAAAAATCTTTTGGTGTTATATTTTTTTTCACTTATGATAAAATTGAAATAATCGGACATATATTTCAAAATTTGAATTTTAAAATAATTGAAAAGGTCTTTACATGAAGACCTTTTCAATATTTTATCTAAATAGAATATTTAACTAAATTTCTTTAATGTTGCTTTCATAATTTTTTTTCAAGCTTATAGTAAAATATGCTATAAAATAAATTTAACATTTCCATTCTAAAATTAATCTGGTTTCAAAAAAGTAAGAAACTTTTTTTTAAAAATTGCGATTGCGAAATCTCTATTTATTTTAATAAATTGAAATTTCGCAAAAATCTCTGTGTTTATTTTTCATTTATATTCCCATTTAAAATAATAATTTTTAGTTTTTTTTTTATCCAGTAACATTTTTCCTTCATTTAATAGTTTACTTTTTTTTTAATTTTATGAATAGAAATTTTAAATGTGGCAATCTACTTTTAATAAAATCATTTTACTTGTAATAGAGAAAGAGAGTTTCATTAGAAAATATATGAATTTCTACATTTATTTTTTTTTACATTTTTGAATAGTTATTTGATGTTAAATAGGAACCTTTTAAAATATGCAATGATATTTCATTTTTAAATTAGTAACCTGTGTTTCTACAGCAAGATTCTAATTATTTATTTAAAAAAAATTAAAAACATATAAAAATTTTCCATAATTTAAATAAAGACTTATTTATTCATGGATGTAGTTAATTAATTGATGTCCATCTCCCATTTTCTCAAATAAATAAATTAATTAATTGCGGACCAGAAAAAATTAATTCATAAATCATGAATATTGCATATCTCTTTGTTTTTTTAACCACAATTGTATACCTTTAATGCTTTATTATTTTAACTTCCAGTGTACACCTGTAGTATTCCTGTTTTCTAACAATGCATTAATTATTTTCAATTTTATTTCAATTCTCTTTATATTTGTTTTTTGTATGTATTACAAAATAACGTAGTATAAATATTATATATACATTGTCCCCCAAAATTCTTCGTACACTTAAACGAATTTCAAGAAATATTGTTCTGTTATTAACAAAAATTAATATTTCAGAAAGAGAATTTTTAGTAACACCTACAGCGTTATCCTAACAAAACTACATTAAATATTTAAGAATAATAATCAAAAAGTAACAAAAAATATTATCTCATAAAAGTCGTCGTCCATTTGAAAAAAAACCTACATATTAGTAAACAATGTAGTATTTCGATTAGTTAGTACTTAGTAGGATATACTATAGCATTCACAATAGTTTATAAATGACGGGACACAGAGTTCAGTAGTTTTATAATTTCGGCATCAGTGTTCCTCTATTTATCGATCCTTGTTGTTTTTAATTTTGTTTTAATATTCTAACTTTCAGCTTTCTTCAAGCATGTTCTAATGGGTTTAAATGGTTTAACTTTGACGACTTAGCTAGTGAGTTCAGAATTTGTAGACAATTACACAGACACCAAAAGTGAATGCTGAGAAGCCTTGTTTTTTGGGTCATTATCTAGATTAAAAAAAAAAAAAAAAAAAACATTCTTTCCTACACTCAAATTTTGGGCTGATAAATTTTTTTAATATGTTGTTGTTATGATTAATCATCAGTGTCCGGTAGCACATAACGGAACACTATGAGTAATCTACTCATGGATGAGGGAAAGGGGGTAGCTTCTATTGTGAAGGAGCACCCATTGATAGAAGTCTGACTTGACTCTGAGTAGTTGAAGAAGGAGGGCAATGTCTTCTGGTGGAACTTTTAGCGGGAAATACCCAGCATGTGGAGAAAACCCGGAAAACTCCGAGGACCGGAAAACTAACGAGTAAACATACTGAACGTTCCAAACGACGTCGAGTCTTCTCGTTTTTGAAATAGTTCAGGTAGAACAAATGCAACCAGTGGATGGAACCTTAGTCCCAAATGCTCATCAGCGGTCCATGTTACAACTGAACCATGAGTCAGGCTTTTTAATGCTTTTAAAAAAAATGCAAGATTCATTATACCATAACTATATACCGATTTACCTATTTCAAATGCTGGCATCCACCCCCTACACAAGGACGATCCACCGCTATACTTTATTGTTCAAACTAAGTTCTTAAAGATCAAACTCCTCATTTTTTTCTTCTCCATAAAATTATACGCTCACTAGAATAAAAAAAACGTTAAATCTATTTTCTTCAGCAAATGAGACGATTCCAATACGTTTCGGACTTATTTATCATTGATTTCGAGAAGGAATTCATAAGATTTCTATTTTTCGCACTCACGAAAATTTTCATCAGGCAGAAAGCCTACATAAACCAGTTGGACATGAACACTCTTTGAATGGATTCAGGTGAAATTGAAGATGAAACTTTTTCAGTGGTTCTCTAGAAATTTTTTACAGCATTCAAATATGAATTTGTCACAAATTTTCTGACTATAAATCGCAGATCAGGCTCAAACAACTTTGCCGTTCAATATTTCAATCCGTTTTTCCTTTTTATAGAGTTTTATCACATACTGTGCCATAAAAAGAAATAAATTTACTAATTTAGAGGTATTCCGAAATAATGTTTCGCTACAAGGATTGCAAAAATAATTCATTTTGACATGCTATTTGTTGTTTCTTTACATTTTCTTCCGAACTATTTTAAAATAATAAATAAAGTAAAAATAATTAAGCCATAAAGAGAAAAGATTAAAGTAAAATGATTTTTTAATGACACCAAAATACAAAAATAAAAATAATTAAGACCATAACTTTATTTATAGATATATATTTTAAAATATTTTGCTGTAAGATCACTTCTGTAGAGTGTTCATTTTCTTCTTCTTCATAGGCGAAACAGCCCCATGGTTGGCCAGGCTGTCCGCGTACTGGAAGATTTCGAGACAGTAGATCAGCCCTACGTCCAACGTATTATTAAAATGGGTCAGTTAAACCGGGTCATATTAAACCAGGATGGAAAATGGATCCCGAAGCACTAACAAATATTCATGGCATCGCCGGGACTCGAACCTGAAACCTGTGGCACTAGGGCCAAAGCGCTTGTCACTCGGCCATCATTATCTGCTTCCTTGCATTAATTTTTTTTGAATGGATAAATCTATATTTTTAGAAATATTCGATTTTATTCACATGACGATTATATTAAAAATGGACTTTGTATTCGGTAGGATACTTCTTTTCATCTTCTTGTAGGCTGCGTCTTCTTTTCCTCTTCTTGTAGAATACACCTTCTTTTCCTCTTCTTGTAAGATGCGTCATCTTTTTGTAACACCTCTGATGGCATATCCTAATTTTTTAAAACAGCATAGTGTGAGTTAATATAAAATCATGTAAATTATTTTTAAGAACTACGTCTGAATTAACTCGGACACTTTTTAAAGATTCATCATCTTCTTCCATTTCTAAACCATCCAATATTTTCGTTTTGGTTTTGTTTCTTGAGATACATAGATGTCAAAAAATGCAAGAGCAGTGAGATCCTCTGACAGGTACCATAAATGCCCAATATACTTCTACTTTGAACACTGTCAGCTGTTCACCTAACACAACAAATGAATAAATATCGTGAATTCCATATTCTTCTTGACCGGATAGTTTAAATAGATCTCTGCATAAATACATTTTTGGCGAATAAATTGTCTTTTCCATCCACGTGATCCCCTAGAGCTTTAAAGCTTAATTCTCTTTTGTGAACTACTTCAAGAAATATGACAGTGACTTCTAAAGATTCTTTGTAGTAAGAATTTAAAAGCATGGAATTCTTTGGATTTTTTTACAAACTCAGTGATATCTGATATATTATTGATATTTTTCCTCATGTATTGAAATATCAGATATGACGGTTCTAAAAAACACCATGATCGATTACACTTCACAAATTTTGAATTTTTTGAACATCAGTAAGTCAGGCTCTTTTGAAAGCACAATTGACTTAACAGCAAATGCTTCAAGTATGATTTCGAGTACTTGGTACGATGGCAGCAAAATATCCATTGCATTTCTTTCAGAGTTTGCGTCAATGTCCTTTATTGAAATTGTATAAAAACTGAAGCATTTTATATAATCCCAGGATTCTATTGTTTCGTGAATAGCAGTAGATCCCGGCCTACTCAAGATCTGTTCTTGAAAGAAGTTTTGGAATTGAAAGTAATTGGCAAATGCTTTTTTTTCTCTGAAAACAAGTAATATATAAAAAAAAAATTTTTAAGTCAATTCCTACTTTTTTTCACTGTATTGCAGAAAAGTCCTTTATCAATAATTTTCATTCATTTTTTAAAGTTTATTTGGCGCCATCTATTGGTGAATATATACAACTTAAATCTAAAAAAAACTAAAATTAATTAATATAATTTAATTACTGAATTAATATTTGAAAAAACTGTATTAACATCCAGTGTCATCCCCTACAAGTTTCAAAAAATGTATTTGAACTTGAGTAGATGAATAAAAAGTATTTTATGAACGATTGAAAATTTGAACAAGATATATATAGGGAGAGTGTGAGTTAATAGAAGGAATTGAAAAAAATAATTGGTGTTGATCAAAAATTTCATTAGCTATAAAATTTCTCCATATCAGTGAACAATCAGGTGCTTGATGACCGAGTGACTGGCACTCAGTGCCATAGGTTTCAGGTTCATGTCCCTAGCGATGCCATGGACGTTTGTAGTGGTTCGAAATCTCCTTTAAACTGTAGGTACCAGTCTAATTTGACTGTAGAGCATTGGATGTAGGTCTGACAACACTACCGCGTAAAAAAAGATAACATCTCCTGCCTCGAAATCTGCCAGTAGTCAGATTTCTTTGGCCCACCATAGAGCTGTTGGCCCAATGAAGAAGAAGAAGCAGTGAACAGTCAAAATAAAATCAGCTATAAACTCGGTTTTTAAAACTTGAAATATACTTTATCAGTAAGATGAACTTTTTCTCTCCCATATTCAGCAATTGTTATCGCCTTCCATTTATATATTTACCACTTTGATGTGAAGGTTATTCAGAATTTAAGAAATTTCTTGAGTTTTCAAAACTCTAAAACTTATTTTTAAAATCATAAATTTTAATAGATTTTTTTAAAACCATAAAACATAATGAGAAGATGTGCCATCTAAACCCTTATGGTTCTGTTTTTAATATAATCTAATGGTTTTGTTTGGTTTGTCGCTCTACGGTGATTTTTTGCACACTTTAGACTAATTAAGCCGGCCCTGCAGTTTAAAGTGGATTCTGAACTACTAACAAAGATCCATGCCACCACCATGATAAGAACCTGAACATTGTGATACCAGAGCGCTAGCCTATTGACCATCAGGCCAATGTACTCAGTTGGTGAAAACCAAAATTACTTTTCTTGAAAACCGAATATACTCTATTTCTATTGAAAAATACAGTGAAAGGTGGAATATTTTTTTGAATCAGATTTGTTAGCTAATTAAAAAAAAATTTTGACATCATTAATTTATTCATGCTATTTATATCTTTTAATTTTCTAATTACAAATTTTTTTATCGTTTTTAGAAATACGTTGATTCCGCAAAAGTTCTTTTCATATATTTGTCGAATATGAATAAAGCACAAAAGCAGAATGTGAACATCAATGAATGAAATTAATTCGAGATGAATTCCTTTTTGAATCGTTCATGCGTTCATTGAAGATGGAATGTTTCAAAATGAAAAATAAAATATTATCGGCGACTAGAAGCTAAATAATGAAGATATCTTTCAGAATTCAAATATAGAGTTAATTAGTTTTCAAAATTTCAAAAGATACCTTTTCAATTTATTTTAAGTATAAAAGAAATAAAATTTTACAAAAAAAAAAGCGGCTTCGTAATTGATAAGTTATATTCTAGCTTATTCTTGAAATATTCATTTTAAAAAATTCTATTTTCCTCTATTACACTTTTTCGACGGGAGTATATCTTTTTATTGAATGAAATATATCGTATTTCTGTAAAACTTATATGTTCGTTTAATATAAATATTTCGGTTTCAATGCTTCACTTTTTGCGTATTCGTAGAATTTTGAGTTAACAAAGCGAATTCTTGCATTTCCTGTTAAAATGTTTTATAAGAATTCATTGCCGAAAAACTGTATGTCAAGGATTTTGTATAACGAGGTCTCTTTTTATAACATGTCAATTTTACTTTAAAAATACAATCGGTAATTTTTCTAAATGCTTCCAGATTCATATGAAAAACGAAATCGAGTTTGTAGTGTGCAGGTTGGGCAACCAGATTGTAACTGGGTGTGGTCGGGTTGAGATACTTGAGGCACAGGTTGGAGAACTCACAGCTTTATTTGCATACGCAGAAACACCACACGCATACAATTAGAGACAGAAAATATTTCATGGGTTTAAAAACGTATAATTATAGATTCGTGGAAAGAATTCACTTCTTAAACGAAAACCCGACACTCAACAACGCGCAGTATGCGCGAAATATACTTCGTTTTGAAGTGAGAATTTATAGGCCAAAAGAACATTTCTTCTAAACGCCACAGAGGGCGCTCTTTCCAGTGAGTAGAAAGGAAACATGATTACAAGCTTTAATTTAACACAAGTAAACATTTAAATATTAGAAAAATGTTTTATTTCATGTTTTTTACTTTGTTGCTGGCTAGAAAATCAGACTCTTTGTCAATAATTTGTTAATATGAATACAGGATATCTACGTAGTTTTATTATCGCAGATAAATATAGCCAATCATCATCAATTTTAACTACATACTTTCATTTTCCACCAGCAAAATATTTTTCGTACAATAATTAGTACGTAGACTGAGATTTGCCGTTAGCTGATGAACATACAGTTTCATTATTATTAGCTTGAAATCAGATTTTATAATTTTGCTTACGATTTCTATAGAGATGTTTAAAATTTTGCCATATATATATTTGGGAAGTCGGACTGCCCTTTAAATTACGAGATACAACTTTAGATTAAATTTTTACAGGTTTTTCTCAATCAAATGCCAGTTTTTATGTTTATTTACTTTTTGTTAATTTTCACTTATTTTACCAGTATATTAATATCATACTTTTTATATATTTTTTTATAATGAATAAAAGTATTTACCTTCGTTAATAGCAAAATTAATATTTACCTTCCTACTGCAAACTGATGCCATTGGAAATTTTTTTATTTATTTAAATTTAATTCGTAGAGAAGAGCAAAATCATTACAAAAATGCCTGAACACCCTCTGTATATAATGTTAGATAATTTTTCGTAATTTGTTGTTGTTGTTGTTGTTGTTGTTTTTGTACAACACGTGGGCTTCACAAGTCTGTGTATTCCCTTTTCTAAAGAATAATTTGTAATTTCTTCCGTTTCTTTATGTAATAATTTCACTAATCAACAGAGTTTATAAACTAAAAAAAAAATGAATGTGTTATTCTTGATTTTTTTTATATTACTTTTTTTCTTTAACCATTCAAGTTATTAACCGCGGGCGTATTGTTTATTACAGAACATAAAGAAGAAGTGTTATTAATTACAGAAAGGGCTGAACAATAATTAAGCACATTAATATCCTGACTTAGGTGGTTCTTGATTACTCCATTTGGCAACACTGCCGCCCACTATTTTCACTGTTTGTGTTGATGTGATACATTAAGTAATTACTTAAACAAGTTTTTATTACTTTCTTTAACTCTCTCTTTGTTGTTAAATTTCTATTGTAGCATTACATTGTACTAGTTGTTGTTTTCTTGATTTTTATTTTTCTTAAAATATTCTATTATTTTGGCTTAATGATCAAAATAACGAATACACTATAGAAACCACCTTGTAATTCCCTTAAATATATTTTATTGGTATATAGTCCATAAAAGGAAATTTTATTCAAATCTTTGTGTTAATGTTTTCTTAATTATAGGTATTACCTTATTTTTTCAATTTTCTTTATTAATAATTGTTTTTAAATTAACTCCCCATCCTTTCCGATTTGTTTTTTAAAGTTGGTTATAGTTTTTATGTATTCTAGTGCATTTAGATTGTGAAAACTCTTCAATGCAATCAACATTTTCTATTTTTCATTATTGTTAAACTTTTTTTTCTTTCCGTTAGTAATGTTAATAAATCAGAACGAAAAATTTTAGAAAAAAGGAAAATGTTTGAATTTTGTAAAGAAAATGAGCTGCCTACAAAATGTGAAATATTATACTGAATTGACTTTATAAAGAACTGCAATTTTTTAGTCATAAAATGTATGGGTATTGTTTTAGGTAGAATAGATCAAACGATGTCCTGGATAACTTACAACGTTTCTTATTTGTTTATTTAATTTTCAATTTATTTCTCAAGCTATTCTTTATTTAAATTACTTCCACGTGCCTTTTTATTAAATTTCTTTCGCGTGCTTTTTTTTTTTATATAAAATCGTTTGGAATTCTATAGTTTTTTTTTTTTTTAGTTCTTAAAATATTTTCACGTGATTTTAAAAAATCGTTTGGAATTCTATAGCTTTTTTTTTTTTAGTTCTTAAAATATTTTCACGTGATTTTAAAAAATCGTTTGGAATTCTATAGCTTTTTTTTTTTTTAGTTCTTAAAATATTTTCACGTGATTTTAAAAAATCGTTTGAATTCTATAGCTTTTTTTTTTTTTTTTAGTTCTTAAAATATTTTCACGTGATTTTAAAAATCGTTTGGAATTCTATAGCTTTTTTTTTTTTTTTTAGTTCTTAAAATATTTTCACGTGATTTTAAAAATCGTTTGGAATTCTATAGCTTTTTTTTTTTTTTTTTTTTTTAGTTCTTAAAATATTTTCACGTGATTTTAAAAAATCGTTTGGAATTCTATAGCTTTTTTTTTTTTTTTAGTTCTTAAAATATTTTCACGTGATTTTAAAAAATCGTTTGGAATTCTATAGCTTAAAATATTTTCACGTGATTTTAAAAATCGTTTTTTTTTTTTTAGTTCTTAAAATATTTTCACGTGATTTTAAAAATCGTTTGGAATTCTATAGCTTTTTTTTTTTTTTTTTAGTTCTTAAAATATTTTCACGTGATTTTAAAAATCGTTTGGAATTCTATAGCTTTTTTTTTTTAGTTCTTAAAATATTTTCACGTGATTTTAAAAATCGTTTGGAATTCTATAGCTTTTTTTTTTTTTTTAGTTCTTAAAATATTTTCACGTGATTTTAAAAAATCGTTTGGAATTCTATAGCTTTTTTTTTTTTTTAGTTATTAAAATATTTTAACGTGATTTTAAAAATCGTTTGGAATTCTATAGCTTTTTTTTTTTTTTAGTTCTTAAAATATTTTCACGTGATTTTAAAAATCGTTTGGAATTTATAGCTTTTTTTTTTTCTTAGTTCTTAAAATATTTTCACGTGATTTTAAAAATCGTTTGGAATTCTATAGCTTTTTTTCTTAGTTCTTAAAATATTTTCACGTGATTTTAAAAAATCGTTTGGAATTCTATAGCTTTTTTTTTTTTTTTAGTTCTTAAAATATTTTCACGTGATTTTAAAAAATCGTTTGGAATTCTATAGCTTTTTTTTTTTTTTTTTTTTTAGTTCTTAAAATATTTTCACGTGTTTTTTAAAAATCGTTTGGAATTCTATAGCTTTTTTTTTTTTTAGTTCTTAAAATATTTTCACGTGATTTTAAAAATCGTTTGGAATTCTATAGCTTTTTTTTTTTTTTTAGTTCTTAAAATATTTTCACGTGATTTTAAAAAATCGTTTGGAATTCTATAGCTTTTTTTTTTTTTTTTTTTAGTTCTTAAAATATTTTCACGTGATTTTAAAAATCGTTTGGAATTCTATAGCTTTTTTTTTTTTTAGTTCTTAAAATATTTTCACGTGATTTTAAAAAATCGTTTGGAATTCTATAGCTTTTTTTTTTTTTCTTAGTTCTTAAAATATTTTCACGTGATTTTAAAAAATCGTTTGGAATTCTATAGCTTTTTTTTTCTTAGTTCTTAAAATATTTTCACGTGATTTTAAAAATCGTTTGGAATTCTATAGCTTTTTTTTTTTTAGTTCTTAAAATATTTTCACGTGATTTTAAAAAATCGTTTGGAATTCTATTTTTTTCTTTTTATTTATATTCTTATAATTTCTTCCATATGCTTGTTTATAAAATCGTTTGGAATTATATAGTTTTTTTTTGTTTGTTTGTTTTTTAGTTTCTTATATTTTTTTTCACGTGATTTAAAAAATTGTTTGGAATTTTTCTCCTTAATTTCTTCAATATTCTTCTTTATAAATCGTATGAAATTCTATAGTTTCTTTATTCTTACAATTCTTTTCACGTAATTTTAAAGAATCGCTTGGAATTCTAGTTTGTTTGTTTTTTTAATCTCTTTTCAGTTTTAAACGATAATTGATGAACATAATTTCTTGCTTGAATATGATTATTGATACTTTTTGTTTCTTTGTTTAAATTTGCTGTTATGCGTTTTGTTCTTACATTAAATTCTAAATTTTATTTGTAACCTGTATATCGGGCCAGCCGATTATTTTTTTTTATAAATTTTGCTTAGAAAAAAAAATTAATAAGTACTTACGAACGAAATATGACTTAACTATGTAACTTCGGGGTAATATGAACTATATTCAAGTTACAATTAAATTTTCCTACAATTATAGGTCAAAGATCCTTTAACTCTACCTCAGTAATATAATGATGCATTCTGATATATAATGATGATATTCAATATAATTATGCATTCTTAAAACATTTACACCACACTTTAAATTGATTGATTGCTTTATTTATAAACATTAGTCCATCAAACTCACTTCGACTATTATTATGCATACCAACATGAACGTTAAAAAATTCAATTATTTGATATACTTACAAGGATATTAAAACTGCCATTACTTAAATATTGATTTATTCAAAAATAGTGCGTAACATACTTAATTCCGCAACCTTCTATCAAAAGAAAGCGTAGTTAATCAATATTTTTTCGCTCCCTTCCTTAACTTTGATGTGAAGATTATAAAACTGTAATTACCGAAAAGCTAATTCCTCAACATCGCGTTTTTTTCTTTTTTCGCTTCTGCGGAAGAATTGCATATTTTGTTGGGAGTAGACAAAAAAAATGGATTAATTAATCACAATTCGAACAAGGTTTTGGTGCTTTTTTAAATTCATATTTCAGAGGCGCAGAATATTTAACAGAATGGAGGATAAGTCTTCTGTAAAAATTTTTATAGATTGAAATAAATTAAAAGTGAAGCGTTTTCTGTTAAATATTTTTAAATTATTTGAAAATATAAATTTTTTTATACATAAAAATTGATTAGTTGGTTTTTAAGAAATGTTTGTGTTAATCATCAAATTCATTCAATACTCTTCTGTTTTATTTTTCTATTTATAATGAGTTTTGAAAGGGAATTTTATAAGGATGACAAAAAAATGTATTAAAATAATTTGTAAAATAATTTTTTTAATAAATAATTGCGAAAAAATTATACTGAAATGGTTAATGTATCAGTAATAGTTTAAAATGTTGATATTTTTAGTTATATCAATAGTAAATTTTAAAATGAGTCATTTAAAAAATTGCGTTTTATAGTAATATAAAAGTTTAGTATTTTTAAAATAAAAACAAACTCAATTTCCCATACAAATTTTACCAATATTAAATAAAATAAATATTTAGAATATGCATTTCTTCCTTATTATTTAAAAATAAAGCGAGATATGAACGATTTAAACGTAAATTATATAATGATCTGTAATTATATAACAATGTGTTTTTATAAGAAACTGTAAAAAGATACATATCTCTAGGAACTAATTATAATATAAAGAAAATAAACGAAACTTATTATATATTACATTTCATTTATAAAAGAAAGTTTTGCAGTTGCTGCAAGTTAACATAAAAATATTTCTTATTTTTTATTTTTATTTTAAAAAAAGCAATTTAGCCAAAAAAAAAAGGATTAATTAAACACAATTCGAACACGATTTGGTCCTTTTTTCAAATTCATATTTCAGAAGCGAATATTCAAGAAAGTACAGATAAGTCTTTCGTAAAAATCTTCATAGACTGAAACGCATTGCAATTTTACATTTCTAGGTCAAAGATCATTTAACTCTATCCTCATTAATATAATTATGCATTCTTTTATATAATGGTGATAATAATTAATAATATTTAATATAATGATGCATTCTTAAAACATTTACACCACACTTAAAATTGATTGATTGCTTTGTTTATAAACATTAGTCCATCAAACTCATTTCGAATATTAATATGCATACCAATCACAACGTTAAAAAAACTCAATTATTTGATATACTTACAAGGATGTTAAAACCTTCATTACTTAAATATTGATTTATTCAAAAATAATGAGTAACATACTTAATTTCGCTAAACTATCCGCAACCTTCTATCAGAAGAAAGCATAGTTAATCAATATTTTTTCGCTCTCTTCCTTAACTTTGATGTGAAGATTATAAAACTGTAATTATCGAAAAGCTAATTCCTCAACATCGCGTTTTTTTTCTTTTTTCGCTTCTGAGAAAGAATTGCATATTTTGTTGGGAACAGACAAAAAAAAAGGATCAATTAATCACAATTCGAACAAGATTTTGGTGCTTTTTTAAATTCATATTTCAGAGGCGCAGAATATTGAAGAGAATAGAAGTAAATCTTCAGTAAAAATAAATTTGTATAGATTGAAAAAAAATAAATGTGCGGAGTTTTCTGTTAAATATTTTTAAATTATTTGAAAATATAAATTTTTTAATATAAAAATGATTAGTTGGTTTTTAAGAAATATTTGTGTTAATCATCAAATTTATTCAATGCTTTTCTGTTATTTTATTTTTCTATTTATGTTGAATTTTGAAAAGGAATTTTATAATACTGGCAAAAAAATGTATTAATATCATTTTAAGATAATTTGTTTAATAAATAATTGCGCAAAAATTATACTGAAATGGTTAGTGTAACAGTAACAGTTTAAAATGTTGATATTTTTAGTTATATCAATAGTAAATTTTACAATGAGTCATTTAAAAAACTGGGTTTTATAGTAATATAATAAAAGTTTTGTATTTTTAAAATGAAAACAAAATCAATTTTCCATACAAATTTTTCCGATATCAAATAAAATAAATATTTAGAATAAAATTTTTTTATTAAAATGCCTTATTATTTAAAAATAAAGATTTAAATGTAAATTATATAATGATCTGTAATTATATAACAATGTGTTTTTATGAGAAACTGTAAAAACATAAGAATGTCTAGAAACTAATTATAATATAAAGAAAAAACGAAAATTATATATTATATTTCATTTATAAAAGGAAATTTTACTTTTGCCGCAAGTTAACATGAAAATATTGCTTATTTTTTATTTTTATTTAAAAAAAACCATTTAACAAATAAAAAAGGATTAATTAATCACAATTCGAACAGTGTTTGGTGCTTTTTTTAAATTCATATTTCAGAGGCGAATGAATATTCAAGAAAGTACAGACAAGTCTTTCGTAAAAATCTTCATAGATTGAAACGCATTGCAATTTTACATTTCTAGGTCAAACATCATTTAACTCTATCCTCATTAATATAATTATGCATTCTTTTATATAATGGTGATAATAATTAATAATATTTAATATAATGATGCATTCTTAAAACATTTACACCACACTTAAAATTGATTGATTGCTTTGTTTATAAACATTAGTCCATCAAACTCACTTCGAATATTAATATGCATACCAACCATAACGTTAAAAAACATTCAATTATTTGATATACTTACAAGGATATTAAAACTACCATTACTTAAATATTGATTTATTCAAAAATAATGCGTAACATACTTAATTTTGCTAAACTATTCGCAACCTTCTGTCAAAAGAAAGCATAGTTAATCAATATTTTTTCGCTCTCTTCCTTAACTTTGATGTGAAGATTATAAAACTGTAATTACCGAAAAGCTAATTCCTCAACACCACGTTTTTTCTTTTTTCGCTTCTGCGAAAGAATTGCATATTTTGTTGGGAGCAGGAAAAAAAAAAGGATTAATTAATCACAATTCGAACAAGGTTTCGGTGCTTTTTTAAATTCATATTTCAGAGGCAAAGAATATTCGAGAGAATAGAGGATAAGTCTTCTGTAAAAATCTTTATAGATTGAAACAAATTAAAAGTGCGGCGTTTTCTGTTAAATATTTTTAAATTATTTGAAAATTTAATTTTTTTTATATAAAAATGATTAGTTGGTTTTTAAGAAATGTTTGTATTAATCATCAAATTTATTTAATACTCTTTTGTTATTTTATTCTTCTATTTATGTTGAGTTTTGAAAGGGAATTTTATAATGCTTACAAAAAAATATATTAAAATCATTTTTGAGATAATTTTTTTAATAAATAATTCATATTTAAATGGTTAGTGTATTAATAATAGTTAGAAATGTTGATATTTTTTTTAAAAATGCATAAATTATTTCAATATTAAATTTTTAGAGCTGTCATTTAACAAACTGCGTTTTTAGTGTAATATAATATAATAAAAGTTTTGTATTTTTAAGCTGAAAACAAAATCAGTTTCCCACACAAATTTCTCCGATATCAAAAATAAATAAATATTCAGAATAAGTTTTGTTCTTTAAAACACCTTATTATTATTAAAGATATGAAAATATTTAAATGAAAATAATTCGAGTTAAAAATGTTTTATTTGTAAAATATTTTATTGTAATTTTATTTTAATTTTTAAATATTTTATTTAATTAGAGAAAAACCCCTCTTGCAGAATTTATCCTGACAATTTTAATAAATATAGATAAACTTTATTACTCAACATAGAATTTTTTTTAGTAAGATTACAAGGATTTATTAAATCTTGTTAATTATGAAATCAACTGTTAGGCAAAGATTCTTTTATTGCTTAAAATTTAGTTAAATGATACCTAAATTAATATAAAGGGATATATAATCACGAAAAGGAATGTTTTATCAGCAATATACAACTGAAATTGCCATAATTCTTCATTCCACTAATTTTGGGTGGTAGGCAGTGGGTCAAAAAAATATCTAATTAGAGGAAAATATATTTATCTGAATCATACATTAATTTCATTTCGGAAGTACGGAAAAAAAATGATATGTATACCAAAATTTAATTAAATATCTAAATTAATAGTGATATATAATCACGAAAAAGAACGTTTTATCAGCAATATACTACTGAAATTGCCATAATTATTCATTCCTCCTAATTTTGGGTGAAATGCAGTGCGTCAAAAAATATCTAAATAGAGTAAAATATATTGATTTGAATCCTGCCTTAATTTCATATCGGAATTATGAAAAAATAATAATGTATATACCAAAATTTTGTTGAATAGTATCTGAATTAATATACGAGTATATAACACGAAAAAGAACGTTTCATCAGCAATATACTGCTGAAACTGCCATAATACTTCATTCCATCTAATTTTCGGTAGTATGAAGTGGAATGCAGTGTGTCAAAATATATCTAAATACAGGAAAATACATTTATTTGAATCATGCATTGATGTCATATCGGAATCAAGGAAAAAAATGATGCATGTATCAATATTTAGTTAAATAATATCTAAATTTATATACATAATCACGAAAAAGAACGCTTTATCAGCAATACACTAGTGAAATTGCCATAATTCTTCACTCCACCTAATTTTGGGTGGTATGCAGTGTGTCAAAAAATATTTAAAAAAAGGAAAATATCCTTAGGAATTGGAAAAGTATAATATAAATCTAATATCTTTTTCATAAAAAAGGCAATATTTTACGATTATATAAAGAAATCTTAAAAAAAATAAAAAATTTATAATCCGATTTTGAATTGTCTTTTACATAACATCTTATCTTACTTATTGCATTAGAACCCTTTTAGTGGTCTGCAATTTGTCATTGAAAATATTGCAGGGAATAAAACGTAGCTTTTAACCATTTGTACGTATTAAAAATGAGTTAAGTAGAAAATAAATTTTTTAGTGTAGTTACAGTAAAAAAAGGACTTTTTTTGCTGTTAAAAAGAATTTTTTTTTTACAAATAAATTTTAATCTCTCTACCTTAAGGGATTATTTTTACATGTAAAGCAGCATAAGTAAAGGAAGAATGAATAATATACGAGCGCTATTCTGCATGTGAATAATAATCTTACAGTCTAGACTTTTTTTTTTTTCTTTCTAAGTAATTATGCAAGAAAAATATTAGAAAACAAAAAGAATACTTTTTTTAAGAAAAAAAAATTAAAAAGGTAATTAAAAGACACAAATTGAGTAAAAGAGGAAAGATTTATTTTCTCCCATTTTAAAAGCTCTCAAAAATGTCTTCCAAAAATATTTATTGAGAAGCATTTTAAAATATTTTTTTTAAAAAACACATTATTCAAAGTTGGGAATTTTCTTTTTAAATTAAAATTCCTGTTACCAAGATGCTTGCAAGCACGAAGAACCTACTTTTTTATTTAAGTTAACAACTGTATCATTACGAGAACTTGAATAGAAAACACATTAAGCAATAATTTGAAAAAAATTGCGTTTCAAAAATTGCAATTATTGGGCAATGAACGCATTGAAATTTATGCATGGACACTTAAGTAATGGAACCAAACCAATCTCACATCGAGAAATACTTTCATGTTATAATCATGTTATGTGAGCCACAAAAGAAGACGCCAAATCCCAAAGGCCTCTATTTTCCGATTTGTCCCTAGAATGTATATGTAAACATTGAATGTCATGTTTTATTAAACAAAAAAATGGATAGAGAGAAAGATTTTGTCAATTCCAGTTAGTATTTCTTTCTTCTTGATTGAGTATGCGTGTGTTAATTTAGAGGTATAAATGGCATCTTTCAATTTATGGAAATTATTTCTGATCAAAAATGAGAATATGAAGAACCCACTTTTTATTTAAATTAAGAGCTGTATTAGTTTGATAACTAGAAAAGAAAACGCACTAAAGCGATAATTTGCAAAACTTGCTTTTCAAAAATTGCTATTACTGGGTAAAGAACGCATTGAAATTTATTTCATTGGCGCTTAAGTAATGGGACCAAACCAATCTCACATCGAGTAATGCTTTCATGTTATAATCATGTTATGTGCGCCACAAAAAAGTCGCCAAATCCCAAAGGCCCCTATTTTGCGATTTGACCCTATAATGCATATGTGAACATTGAATGCCATATTTTATTGAACAAAAAATCAATTACAATTACGGATTTGATTATTACGATTACAATTACAATTATGGATTCGATTATGGATTATTACGATTATTATTATATTACGATCAATTTCAATTTATGAAAATCATTTCTGATCAAAACCTATGTGAAATATGAAGAACCTACTTTTTTTAATTAAAATAACAACTGTATTATTATGAGAACTTGAAAAGAAAACTCATTAAAGCGATAATTTGCAAAACGTGCCATTCAAAAATTACAATTATTGGGCAAATAACGCATTGAAACATATGCATTGACGCTTATGTAATGGAGCCAAACCAATCATGCAATACTTCCATGTTATAACCATGTTCTAAATAACGCAGCGCGATAAATAACGTATGTGAAGCAGCACAAAGAATGACTACTATTTGCTCAAGATAACTTGTAGATCGGCCGGATTTCCTGAGGAACTAACCGAGATCTAATCATTTCCAATTGAGTCTGACCAATGTTATTTCAGGAAATGGATTGTAGCCGTAAGCGAAAGTAAGCAAAAAGCTCTCTGGATGAAATGTCATTACTGCCGAATTACTGCTCACAGCAGTGAATCGTATATAAAGTAAATTTATATGACGCAGATCAAATACTATCAGGAAAAATTTGCTTTTATCTTAGCCAAGTATATTAATCTCAGTTGAATGCTTTACTGTTACCGAATACATGAAATGTTTTATGTCAGTCAAGCTTATATTATTGTGTCCAGTTATATAATAATCACAAATTTATTTTTGTTATTATCATACGTGAACATGGTGATCTGGGTACGGAGCACCGTGAAATCCATAAAAAATTCGTGGGAAAAAAATTAGTATTATTTAAAAAAGATTATTCTACTCGCCCACAATGAGAAACTTTGATTTCAAACATTTTTTGTTAAAATGAGCATTCATTTACTTGTGATTTCAATGTGTGTTACAAAATTGGCATGAAATGTGTGTAGCTTTTACTGAATGATTTGGCGATATCAAGTCCCGTGTTCAGTATTTCATTTTGAATTGTCCGGCTTTCAGTATATTAACCGATTATACTATAGTTTAATTTTTTCTAAATTAGTTTCTATGTTATCTATTAGGTTAAGATAAGTTATATGTTATATCTATGTTATCTATTACTAAGCCAAGAGAGGAACTATAATGGATAGAATCGCAGAATCAGAGCCTTTGGGATTTGGCATGAAAAACTTTTCGCCAAAGATCGTCAAGTAACGGGTTGCAACTTTAAGTGAAGTGAATTGTAAATACAAAAAAACCCACACATTTTGCTACTTATTAATCAATTTTCACCACAAAAAAGTCACCAAATCCTAACGACAACTACTTTGCGATTTGGCCCAATAATGCATATGTGAACATTGAAGGTCATGTTTTATTGAACAGAAAATGGACAGAGAGAAGTATTTTGTTAATTCCAGTCAGTATTGCCTTTTTCGTGATTGTGTGTGCATGTTTTAATTTAGAAATATAAATTGCATCTTTCAATTTTTGGAAATTACTTCTGACCAAAAACTAGTTGAACATTACTTTAGCAAAGTTAATAACTTTTAATAACTGAAGAATTTATTTTAACAATTAAATAAGTTTTAGTATTTTTGACTCAGAACTTTTTTTGATATTGCAAAGTATTATTATATTTATATTTCGATGAACATGTTAAATATGTGTAAAATAGCAGAACAGGGGCCGTTGGGATTTGGCGTATATATAAATAAACAATTCAGTTTTAAATTACATCATATGTAATGTAATTCAAAATTGAATTGTTTGTTGTTCTCAATACAATATAATTAAAGTTAATAATTGGAATAATTTTTAAATCATATTTATATTAATATTTAAATGATTATCAAAATATGATTTTCAGTTGATCAATAGATACGTTGAGACTAATTTTGAAATCTTAAATTGAAATTTTACATAATTATAAGTCAAATCTAAATTAAATGGCCCTTCGAAAAAAAACATTTGTACGTTCTGAATACTAAAAACATTCAAATTAAAAACACTTACTCCTTTAAAAATTCGAATGTATTTTAAAAGCCTGAATGTTACCGTTTCAATAGTGAAAGACTTTCTTTAAAGATTCATTCAATTGTATATTTTGAATGCACCTTATTTTAAAACTAAAGGTGCCCGAAAATAACAACAACAACACAAATGCAACCACTTCGCATTGTTTTTCATTTCTTTTCGGAACCTCTTACAAAAGGCAGAAAACTCGGAAAACTAAGTTTATATGTTTGTTGTAAGACTTTAAACAAAAATGTTTATTCGCAAAATCATTTTTAACAATGGAGTCGAATTCACTGCGTAAGTTCCAAATAATGGCAACAATAGCTGAGTCTTTGAAGTGTGCATAAATTTGTTTTCCAATGACAAGAAAAAAAGTATGAAAAGGTCATCTTTTGAATAATCTTCGAAGCGCTCTCAATTCTTTTTATGTCATCCTGCTTTGTGTAATGTTAATTAGAGAATTTTTGGAAATATTCTTCTAAAGTACATTTTCCTTTTTTTTTTTTTTTTTTTTTTTTTTTTTTTTTTTTTTTTTTTTAATTTCTAGATTTCTTTTATCTTGAAATACGGTTAATCCTTACAATTGAAACGTATAAAAAAAGTGTATGTTAAATTATTATAAAACCTAATTATCTTCCGATATTTCTGAAAAGATGTGTTAAAAATAATTTCGTGCTTAAAGGTATCCAATTTATTCTATACAGTTATATGGCATTTGCGAAAATGAGCATTGTCGAGAAATATATTCTAACATATTGTTGAGGAATTTATTCTGATATGCTAGAGGGAAATATATTCTAACATAGTGCTGAGGAATTTGTTCTGATTTACTGTTCAGAAATATATTCAAACATATTGTCAAAACATATTCAAGAATATTTATGCCAAGTAAGTCAATATTCTAAGTAGCAAGGTGCATGTAATGTAAGTGTAGTGAGTTGCAAGCAATACAAAAAAACTGAGGGTTGCCTCATTTGGTGACTTATCACACGTTTAGCATCACAAAATAGCAAAATATCAACGAAACAACACACAATTCAGTTTTAAGTTGCATTATATATATATATATATAATGTAATTTAAAACTGAATTGTTTGTTGTTCTCATTATAATATTAATTAATAATAATTTAATTAATTAAAAATTGTATTACTTTTTAATTCAGATTTATATTATTATTTAAATAATTATCAAAATATGATTTTCAGTTGATCAATATGTACGTTGAGACTAATTATAAAATCTTAAATGCCATATAACTAAATATATGGCATTTAAGGCATATAATTATAAGCCAAATCTAAATTAAAATATGCTACATAATTATAAGCCAAATCTAAATTAAAATATGTTATATAATTATAAGCCAAATCTAAATTAAATTACTCTTAGGGGGATAAAATTGTACGTTTTTAATACGAAAAACATTCAAATTAAAAAAACTCACTTCTTTAAAAGTTCGAATGTTGCAGATTCAATAGTGAAAGACTTTCTTAAAGATTCATTCAATTGTATTTTGAATGCACCTTATTTTAAAACTAAAGCAGTACTAAAATAACAACAAGCACAAATGCGACCACTTCATATTGTTTTTCATTTCTTTACTGAACCTCTTACAAAAGACAGAAAACTAAGTTTATATGTTTGTTGTAAGACTTTAACAAAATTGTTTATTCGCAAAATCATTTTTAACAATGGAGTTGAATCAACTGCGTAAGTTCCAAGTAATGGTAACAATGGCTGAGTGTTTGAAAAGTGTGCATAAATTTGTTTTCCAATGACAAGAAAAAAAGTATGAAAAGGTCATCTTTTGAATAATCTTCGAAGCGCTTTCAATTCTTTTTATGTCATCCTGCTTTGTGTAATGTTAATTAGAGGATTTTGGGAAATATTCTTCTCAAGTAAGTTTTCCTTTTTTTTTTTTTTTTTTTCTTCTTCTTAATTTCAGGATTTCTTTTATCTTGAAATACGATTAATCCTTATAATTGAAATGTATAAAAAGTGTGTATGTTGAGTTATAATAAAACCCAATTATCTTTAGATATTGCTGAAAAGATGTGTTAAAAATATCTCCGTGCTTTAAAGGTATAAAATTTATTCTAACCAGTTATATGGCATTTGCAAAAATGATTATTGTTGAGAAACATATTCTAGCATAGTTAGGATATATATTAACAACATAACCAGAGTAGATAGCTCGGATATTTATAACAATGAGCATGGTATATATCTGTGAGTATTAAATTCATGAGGAAATGTGCTCATGAATTTACACCTTTAATTTTACGAAATGCTGACATTACTGCAACTACTATTTGTTACCTTCAAAGATCAATTCAGACTACTTCAATTATTCAAATATTGATATAAAAGTTTCATATCCAACTTGGTCACCAGCAACATCTACAGCAAGCCTAAGAACCCGTCCCATGGAAGGCGGGCAGCTTCTGTTTGCGATGGGGAACTCGTAGGTTTACTTGATTCCGAATCGCTGAAGAAAGAGGGCAGTGCCTTCTGGAAGGACTTTTATGGGGGGGGTAGGCCTACCCCGGGTTATTTTATTTATTTATTTATTGAGGCTCCTCGTTTTCAGTATCTACAACAAAGCCGCTGGCGGATTGAATTTCAGCCCTAACAGCTGCAACTGAGCCTAACTGCTGCCTATTCAGCTGCAACTGAGCCACGAGTCTGGCAAATATTGAAATTAATAATTTCTATTTGAATTTCAATATCAAGTATGATTGCATTATCGAAAAATCATAGTTTCGAATAATAAAAATTCTTAACAAAGATCAATAATTTGCTTTTTTGAAACCTTTTAGTAATGCTTCATTCCTTATTTTAATATAATTATTCGCAACACATTCATTCAAACACGTTAGTTCTAAGTTTTTTCCCATTAAAAAGAAATATTTCTCATAATCCATTATTTAATGCAAGAATCTTTATTCGAGTTATTCTAGTTATTATATTTCTTTTTTCATAACTCAGATATGCTATATTAACGTTGATAACTCCTGAGATTGCGCCATTTCATTAACAGTGAATATCTCCTGACATCCAAAGTCGATAAACCAATATTCACTCACAGAAATTTCTATTTAAAGCAAAACAAGAACAATTAACTCGCTTCAGAATAGGCTCTGGAATGAACGTTAATGGGGTTTGTCTTTTCGAATAAAGAGCATTCGAGAATTTAGTGCGGTTAAAAGTGCGGAAAATGTCTCGGAAGTTCCGCTGTAAAAGAAAGTAAAAGATAAGTAGGAAAGAAAATAATAAAAAATTAAAATAAATGAAGATAAAAAATTTACTGGCGCCATTCCCGAGATTTGATTCTAATTCCTTGTGTTAGAATAAAATCATTATACAGGGACAAACATAAATCACAGTTGTGACGTAAATCAATGGGCATTATTTTTACAACATATAAACGGATGAACTTATCTCCACTACATATAATAAAGAAGATAACATGTTCTAAGATAAGAAAACTGGAAAGATTATATTTATAAATTATTTGTAACATAAAATCTGTATAATTTGTAAGTAAGTTCAATAACGTAATGTCTGATAACGTAATGAAGATAATAGAGAGTTTTTGCATACCGTACGTTAGTTACCGTAGGACGACCGTTAGCTTTTTCTCTCTAGCGCGCATGCTCAGTTTCCTATCAGCATGCGCGCTAGGGAGAAAAAGCTAACGGACGTTCTACGGTAACTAACGTACGGTATGCAAAAACTCTCTAATACTACATGATATTTAACTAAAGATATTTAAACGAAAATAAATCTTAACTATTGCAATTTTTTTAAAGTTTTTTTTTTAAATAATTTTTTTAGTGCAGTGATTGGTTTATATGGGCACTATGGCCGAGTGACTAGTGCTGTGGCGCTCGGTGCCACAGGTTTTGAGATCGAGCCCCAGGGTGCAATGGATGTTTGTAGTGGTTCAGAATCCACCTTAAACAGTAGGTCCCGATTTAATATGACTATTGGGCGTAGAACAGACAATCCTTACACGTAAAATTTCAGCGTCAAGGAAGCAAGTCAGATTTCTATCTATGGATGCTCCATCACAACAGAAGCTGCCCCTGTTCCCATCTTTCATAAGACCACATGGGTTCGCGGACTTGGTCTAGATATTGCTGTTGACCAAGTGGGATAAGAAACATCAACAACAACATTGTTTCGAATAATAAAAATTCTTAATAAACATAAATACTTTGCTCTTATGATAACCTTTTAATGCTTCATTCCTTATTTTAATATTATTATATGCAATACATTAATTCAAATGCGTTAGTATTTCAAAGTTTTTTCCCCATTAAAAAGAAGTACTTCTCATAATCCATTATTGAACGCTAGTATCTTTATTCAAGTTATTTTATTATATTTTCTTTTTTTTTATAACTCAGATATGCTATATTAATGTTGATAACTCCTACGAGAGCGCCATTTCATTAACAGTGAATTTTTGGTGACGGCAAAAGTCGATAAACCAATATTCACTCACAGAAATTTCTATTTAAAGCAAAACAAGAACAATTAACTCACTCCAGGATACGCTCTGGAATGAGCGTTAATGGGGTTTGTCTTTTCGAATGAAGAGCATTCGCGAATTTAGTGCGGTTAAAAGTGTGGAAAATGTTTCGGAAGTTCCGCAATCCGCTGTAAAAGAAAGTAAAAGATAAGTAAGAAAGAAAATAATAAAAAGTTAAAATAAATGAAGATAAGGAAATTACTGGCGCATTCCCAAGACTTGATTCTAATTCCTTGTGTTCGAACAAAATCATTGTGTAGGGATTTAAAGCATAAGTTATAGTTGTGATGTAAATCAATGGAAATTATTTTTACAGTAGATATAAACTTAATTCCATTACATATAATAAAGAAGATAATAAGTTCTAAGATAAGTAAGCTGGGAAGTTTATGCTTAAAAATGATTTGTAACGTAAAATCTGTATAATTTGTAAGTAAATTTAATAATTTAATGTCGGAAGGTTTAACACAAGATATTTAACTAAAAATATTTATACGAAAATAAAACTTAACTGTTTTATTTTTTTAGAATCTTTTTTGAAAATAGTTTTTAATAATTTAACGATTGGTTTACGTAAGAACTTCTAGTGTCAGTATTTGAAAAAAAGTTAATTGTTAGCTAGTTTTAGAGAAAAAACATAAAATTTTTCATTACAATACTTTATTATACTGCAAGAAAGTGTTAAAAAAAAAATTAAAAAATTTTGAAATTTAAAAAATTGCTCTACTATCTCTGTCTTCCCTAATTTACGTTTTAGAGTTGAATTCTGGTATTAATGTGCGATACTAAATTTCAGAGAAAATCACACTCTTAATAAGTTTGTATTATGTAAGAATTAATAGACGCATTACAAATAAAGTAAAAAAAATAGAGATAAAACAAAATATATTTATTGAAGTAAGATATAAACACAAAAGCTTATAAATTTCGATAAGAGATTCCTTTGGTTACTCGTAGTACGTTCAAGCGATACTCGACTTCTTTTTTTGCGTTGGCACATATCGATTTCATGCCGTATATTGTAAGAGATTAAATATAACAGCGAACGGCTGCTTCAGTTCCCGCAAGTTAGTTCAAGTAATTTGATTGGCATAATCTTTCTCCTAAACCCCACATGAAAACATCAAGTGGAGTAATGGAATTCTAAATAAATATTTTCAGATATAACTTCCTCATGGAATTCTAAATGGATATTTTCAGATATAACTTCCTCATGGAATTCTAAATGGATATTTTCAGATATAACTTCCTCATGGAATTCTAAATGGATATTTTCAGATATAACTTCCTCATGGAATTCTAAATGGATATTTTCAGATATAACTTCCTCATGGAATTCTAAATGGATATTTTCAGATATAACTTCCTCATGGAATTCTAAATGGATATTTTCAGATATAACTTCCTCATAGAATTCTAAATGATTATTTTCAGATATAACTTTCTCAAATATCTAGGTTATAGATAGCTAATACCTAATATGAAATAAAGTAAACTTGTAAATCTATAACGAATGTTATAAGATAAAGTGCCTTATCTTACAACGAGAAACGAAGATATATAGTTTCGAAATTTATAAGTTTAATTACATTATAAATTTATAAAAGATTGGGTTTATTTACACAATTTTGTAATTTGTCCAATAACTATTGACCATGGCTAATGAAGAAAGCATGGACACCACAGAGACGTACAATATGTAACACATTTAAAGACAGAGATTCGTGGAAGGACTCCAATTCTAAGCCGAAAATCCGAAACTCGGATATGCGCAGGATGAGGGAAATATTTTCTCTCTCAGGGTGAGAATCTGAAGGCCAACTGGCCATTTCTCCTGAAAGCCACAGGGTTCAGAGTGTAGGAGGAAGCATGGTTGCATAATTTAATTAGAAATATTGCAATTAATTCGATATTTTTCATTTTGGGAGATGGTATGCAAGGTTAAAAACGTGCAATAAATGTTATTAAATTATTATTTACTTCACAATAAATGAACTTTTATGTTTTATAAATCTTTCATAAAACGACAAGAACAGGGCAGATATTATAAAAAACTGTTCCCATAGTAAAAACAATACAAATATAGATCTTTAATTCCATTTTTTTCTAACGTATTTTTGTGAAATTTTTTCATTTTATATAAAAAAAATGAATAAAATATTTTAAATATTTATGTACAGAAAATGTTCATTTGTAACTTTTTTTACAAAAATTATTTAAATTAAATTAAATTAAAATGATTCTGTAATTACTAAAACCGTTTATATTCACTATCATTAAATACTTTTTGTTATAAATCAGTAGAAAATAAATTGAAATTACTAACAAAACTGCTTTTGAAATTATTCTCTAAAACTCCATCGTAAATATTTAATATTAAAATTATCAAGCGGTTGCTCTCACTTCAAAAGCTTCCACCCTGTGAAGATTACAGAATTAAGGATACCATGGTTATCATGGCTACCACAGCTAATTTGGTTTTAATTGAAAACCAACTTCTCTTAGAGTATGCAGGGTAATTTTATCAGGTAATTTTATTCAGGGTGGAATAACCATGCGATAATAATTTTCAGAATTACAATGTGGTTTTAAAAGTGTTTCAATGAAATCTTCAATTAAAAAGAAACGAAATTAATTTCGATTTACATCCATAGTATAATTTATATGTACTATTCTTTTAAATTTTAGAAAAATTATAATGCATGGTTAAAAAAATATTATCAATACAAATGGCTTTGCTAGAAAAACACTTAATTTGAAATATTTTATTTAAATGGGTTATAACAATCCTATAGCTCTAGCAAATTATGATAAAACGTATTTCCTACAAAAAACACCCTAAAATTATTAAAAACTATTCTAATTAAAGAAATATTTTCAAATTAATGCACACAAATTTTAACCAAAAATATTTCGAAATATAAATTTGATGTATTTTACTGCATTTTAGCAGCAGGAATTCAACATTATTTTATAAAACTATATTGCCAAACCGTGCTAACAAGAGGTCATGTTTGTAAAAATTACATGTGCAAAAAGCAGTATTTGTAAAGAAATGATTTTAGGTTCGATCCTCATCTATTTAACACTTTTACTTGCTAATACTTTTAGAAATCCTAATTGATATAAATCTTTGCTATTATAAAGCTAATTGTATAGTAGCTTTTCAGGGTTTCTTCACAAATGCGAAAACGCTCTCCAACAGATGTTCCTTTTCTCTACTTGAATAGAGCAAAATCTTCATACCGCATCCTGGTGCACGCTGAATTTGCTACAACTGTTGAAGAATTAATAAAACCAGTTCCCGATATTGAAAAAATATCAAAGTCATTTAAAAATGATTTCAAATTGTGCGAGTTGTGCAAACTTTCGAGTTTTATGTTGTATTAGAAATGAAAATTGTTACTTCAGATAAAAATCGAGCGAAAATACAAGCAACGTTGCATATATCAGACAAGGTGAATAAACAAGATAATAAATACATTCATTATCTGTTATTATTTTAATATAATTTTCAGTCCAAAACAAATTAAACAAAAAATCAAATTCTACGCTTGCTTTATTATGTATCAAATATATAATTCTTGGTTTTATAACTTAAACATAATAATGTATTTATGTATTCATGAATACACACACATTCGATTCAGAATCGCCGAAACCATCATTAAAATATCAAACACATTATTCACCAAGTACAAGATTAATTAATTGAACCGATTTAAATCCAAACATCAACCGGTTCCACCTCCCACATCTTTTCTTCTAAGACAGAACACTGGCTTGTACGATGCTCCGGCGTTCTATATATGGATTATTCAACGAACAAGACAACAACAAAAAAATCCTACCATCTCCTACTTTTCAGCAAGTATGATTCACACGCAGATATCCGATCCAAATGTAGGGTAATATAAGGTAATGGACAACGGGCTCCGATTACAAAGGAGAAAAAAAAGCATATTCCTTGTCAAAAGCTATCAGAAAAGGAAATTGAAAAAATAAATTACGCGGAGAACTGGCTCTTACGAACAAAACGAGGGAGCCAATTTTATTGTTTTTGTTTTATTTTTGTTGATAAAGCGCAAGCATTGGGAAAAAATATGGCCAGAAACAAAAAGGGTTGTCAGCTCTGCATTCTTTATTCGGCAGTATGTCGCAGATATTAGTCTGTGGCACAGCGCATGCGCATTTCGATATCAAAGAATGGAAAAGACAAAAGTACAAAAAAGGTACATTTTGAAGGGAAATCGGCTCTTTCATTACCAAATATTCCAGACCATTTAGGATGTTTAGGAATTAAATCGTGCGTGAATTTTAGGGCACATCTATATGTACCCTCTTGACACCATTGGTTACATATGTTTACACTTAGTTTTTTTATAATAATATTACTATCATTAATTAAAAGAACAAAAATTTGTTTAATTATTATTTCACTACAGAATTTCACAACAAAAAAAAATACAAATCTTATGGTTTGACTGCACTGGTGACGTTATTTACGGTGTACAGAAAGGAATGCCCGACTCGTGACTCAGCGGCAACGTGAGCCGCTGGTGAGCATTAGGGACGAGATTTAATTCATTGGTGGCTTTCTGTAGACATTCATCCAAAAGACGTGGAGGTTTGGTTTGCTTTGTCGCTCTACGGACGCTTGTGCATACTTTAAGCTAATTAGACAGGGACTTCAAAATTTAACGTGAATTCCAACAACAAACATCCATGCCCAAGGCAGGATTCGAACATGAAGCCTGTGGTAGCCTGTGGCCTGTGGCAGAGCGCTAGCCAATTGCCCATCAAGCCGCTAAGAAACGAGAAGGTTAGATGGCGTTTATGATTATCAACATCTGGCCTCGTTAGTCGGACTACCTCGTGGGAGATTTCCGGGTTTTCTTCCATACGATACGTACATGCGGAATACTTCCGCCTAAGAGTCCTCCCGGAAGGCACTGCTCTCCTTCTTCAGCGATTCGGAGTCAAGTCAGACTTCTACCTACGGGTGGTCTATCACAACAGAAGTTGCTCCCTCGCCCCTTTCCCTCCATTTAAGAGTAGATTACTCATGGAATGCCCGTCTCGCACTGCAGGACACTGAGAATTAGACATAACACAACACAGTAAGGAATTTGAAAATAGCGTAAAGTAGTATTTCGAATGTGTTTTGTTATATTGTTTATTTGCTAAACATAATATCAGATATATTAAATACATTTAGTTTTATCACGGGCCTGAATAGCCGAGTGGCTAGCCCTCTGGCGCTCGGTACCACAGGTTTCGGGTTCGAGTCCCGGCAATGCCAAGGTTGTTTGTAGTGGTTCGGAATCCGCTTTAAAAAGTAGGTCCCGGTCTAATAGGATTGTAGAGGGTTGCGGGGGCATTGTTACTCTGCGTCCGTAGCTTATCTTCAAGTTACACGCGCGCCCTGGGTAATGCTAAGTGAGTACGTCTGTGCAGCACTTGCCTTAAGGCATCCACGACGTCCATATCTGTGTTTGCCAGCTGCATTAGAAAGAAAAAAGTTTTATCATTAGTGCCCAAAATAACATTGAGCAATTTATGCCACTAATGTATGAAATAATTTCACTTATAAATTACTATTAACGCTCAGAGACCAATAATGTGGACGTACTGGGTTTTTTTTGGAGGGGGGTTTGTTTTTGTGCATTTTTGTTGCCTTGCCCCCCAACAAACCTCCCTTTTTTGCTTTTATAATTTATCTTAATATAAAATGAATAAATAGCAATAAAACAAAAAATTAAGCCATTTTTTTCTCAGTAAAAAAAAATCATCCCTTAAGAGCTTGAATGTCAAAGAGTAGTAAAATGGATAATGCATCTATTCTAAAAATAAAACAATTTGTTTTTGTTATATTTATGAAACCATGACAATCTTTTCCCCCTACTATAAAAAAAACCCCTTACGTATGAGATTTTTTTCTATTTATTTTAGCACTCAAATAGTTTAAATGCTATCCTTTAATATGAAAAAAATTATTCATAATAAAGTAAAAAATTAAATTTCATAAAGATGACCACAGATTTGCTAAAATAGAAGAAATTTGCGACCGTTTAATCCATTTTCATGTTTCACGGATTCTTCAAAATTTCTTTTGTTTGATGGGGTATTGAATTGTTTTTAATAATACTTATATAAAAGTGTTTCTGCACATACAAGAATTTGTTTTAATTCTAGGATAATATCGCAGGTTAGGGGCCGTTGGGATTTGGCGTGAAAAAATCTTTTCGTCAAAGTGCGCCAAGTAACGGGTTGCGATTGTAAGCAAATAAGTATTGCAAGTAAATTGCAAATAATGCATGACACGCGATTTACCACATTTGACTACTAATCGCCCAGTTGATGCAACAAAAAGTCACTAAATCCAAACGGGTCTCATTTTGTTATGTGGCCAACACTAGAAATGCTAACAAATTATAAACTCGAAATGAAAAAAAAAATTCACCTACATCATTCATTGAACACAATATAAGCATCAGGATAAAATCAAAATCACGGAATTTGGCGAACAAATTATGCTGAACATGGGAATAACCTTGGTCTTCTTAAAAAAATATAATACAAAAGATATAATAAAGATATCAAAGGTGCTCTTTATGTGTTATTATTCCAGCATGTGAAATTATTTGTAAATCAAAATATTAATGGTGTTTTCCCCTTTCTGCATTTTCTATGGTTACAAAGGAATGTAATGAATGGTGAGCTTGGCTTCTTTTTGTTTTTCAAAAATCTACTCACGATTTTTAGATCGCTTATCTACAACCGAGATTTTTGTGCTTTGATAACAAAATTACACGAACTGGGTGCATAATAAATCGCTTTTAAGAGAATAAATGCAAACTAATAGAGTTTTAAATTTAGAAAAGACTTTTAAAAAGCAAGTTAATTTAAGTTTGTAAGTTTTATTTACTTACAGCTAGCTACGTAATGGATGCGTACCTCTAGTTGGCAAAAAGTCTATAAAAACTGAAAAAATGCATAAAAAAAGAACAAATAATGATACGTGACGGCAGTTTTAATTAAAATTATTTCTGTTAAGAACAAAAAAAAAAAAAAAAAAAACAAGTAATATAAAAAAAAAAAAAAAAAAAAAAAAAAAAAAATTAAGTCAATTCCTACTTTTTTTTCACTATATTCAAGAAAGTTTATAAATAATTTTCATTCATTCATTTTTTTAAATTAGAAAAAATTCTCTCTCTCTCTCTCTCACATACACACTTTCTCTCTCACATATACACTTTCCATCTCTCTCACTAATTTATTCACATGTTTCATTTTCCATTTTATTCCCTCCTTGACTCAGACAAGAGCCCAGAATGAGAAAAGAATCTGAAAAAGACATTTTTTTCCAGCAATCTACTCGTTTCGCCACTGACGGTATTTATTCTTAAATTTATATCCTGCTAAATATCTTCTATAAGAGAAATTTTTTTTCTCCCATATAAAACTAAAATTAATTAATTAAATTTAATTAATGAATCAACATTTGAAAAAACTGTATTAACATCCAGTGTCATCCACTGCAAGTTCAAAAAAATGTATTTGAACTTAAGTGGATGAATAAAATGTATTTTATGAACGATTGAAAATTTGAACAAGATACATAAATATATATAAGAAAGAGTGTAAACTAATAGTAGGAATTGGAAAAGAAAAAAAAAGGATTGTAGTTCAAATAGTTACCGACAGGGGAGCTAAAAAGCATCGATTCTCCAGAAGTTCGTATATAAGGATGATTATAAAGTAATTGACTATTCATATCAGATATTTAGTAGAAAGGTAAGGGGGCGCTCTGGCTCTTTTGTTTCCACAGGTATGGGGTTCGAATCCCGGCGATGCCATGGATGTTTGTAGTGGTTCGGAATCCACTTTAAACCGTAGGTCCCGGTCTAGCATGATCGTAGAGCGTAATAGAGCCCAATCAGACTTCTCACCCACATCATTCCCAAATTGCAAAAGGGCCACTCAGCTCTAGGCACAATGATGTGGTGCTTAGAAAGGTAAACATCCGCCCGACTCGTGGCTCAGTAGCAACGTGCGCCATTAGTGAGCTTTGGGGTGGAAGCTCAATCCGCTGGAAGCTTTGTTGTAGATACTATTTCAAAAAACGAGGAGATTCGATGGCGTTTGAGATGTTCAGCATCTTACCTCGTCGGACTACCTGGTGAGAGTTTTCCGAGCTTTCTTCCGTACGATACGCAAATGCAGGGTAGATCCCTCTAAACGTCCTCCCGGAAGACGCTTCCCTATTATATATAAAGGATTCTATAAATAAATTATTTTTTTATTTAAGGAGATCCATAAAAAATCTTAGTGTCAAGTTTTACGATTATTTTTTGTGGGCAAGTTTAATTGTTATGATTTGATTAGATAAATAAACTTAAACTGTATATTTGAAAATTGCGAAACAGAAATAAATTAAGAAAAAAAAATTAAAGCTGTAATTTATGATAGATTTGTTGTAAACACAGTTACAAAAAACGAGGAGACTCGATGACGTTTGGGATGTTCAGCACCTTGCCTCGTGAGTAGGACTATCTGGTGGGAGTTTTTCGGGCTTTCTCCCGTACGATATGCAAATGCGGAGTAGATCCCTCTAAAAGTCCTACCGGAAGGCGATACCCTCCTTGTTCAGCCTCGTGGATCCATCACAACAAAAGCTGCCCCCCTCCTTCTATGAAACCGCACGGGTTCTTAAACTTGGCCTTTCACCAGCAGCGCCACTGAGCCACGTGTCGGGTATGCAACATATTTACGTAATATTGCATAGGAAAAGTAAAAATATGGAAACAGTTTAAAGCAAAGACTATTTTTTCGTCAGCTTAAAGTCTCAGCCTTTTTTTTTTATTGAGATAATTTTTTCTTGTAAGATTTCTTATCAGAATATTCGTAATATATTGGTAATTTTCAATCATTTAAACTTCCCATCTACCTTGGTATCTCTTGTAATTACTCTCCCGAAATTGTTTACGTATTCTTCACTCCCCAGATTTTAATGGAAGCAATCACTATGGCATTTTCAAGAAATGAACTTTTAAATGCATCTCTTTTCTTTATACAAACTAGCTTCATAAATTATTCACCTTGATTACATAATTTGGATCTTGATAGTTTTCCAAAATCTCAAATACTCACATTACAAGTATCTGGGGTTTTGTTTTCAATATTTAAATTAGAATTTCCCCATCAACTCATTTAAATATCGAATAACTTTTTTTTCAATTTGAAAGAACTAATGATTTATCACGGTTTTTTTAAACATTCATAATTTTTTTCGAGAGTTTTTAAATTATCTTCTCCAAGGATAATTTGAATTTATTTTTTGTTTCCTTATTTATGTTTTAATTTTTATGAGCATAAGCACCATTTGTTTATTTTTTGAATTACTGTTCCTTTATTGCGAGTTATTCATCACAAATGTTTAATTTAAATAATTTTAATGCGTAGATTTTTTATTTTTTTTATGACTTCTTAAATTGAAAAATGCTTTAAAAATAAAACATAAAATTAATACTGCATAAAACTAATATTCATTTTAAGATCTAAAACAATTCTTATTTAAAAGTCTGTATTATTATTTTAATTAATAATATTTTATTGCATGCAGTGTACTATTCGTTAGCTCACTTCCCATATAGAAAATTGCTTAGAAACTACAATTCAAATTCTACAGAAAAATATTTTTTTTTATAATTAATTACATTTAAAACTAATTTATGAAATTTTATCTTATTCAACAAATATAAGATTATTTACAAAGTATCATATTCATATATTTAAATTGAAAAATTATTTGGCGATTAAGTATACATCAAAAAATTATCTTACTTAAAAAATGGAATTCTCCGTAGCTTTTGCCTTACTTAAGATATGGATTGATTTATAGGTTTTTGTCTTACTTAATGTACGAAATCATTTATAGATTGTTTTCTTGCTTAACATATATGGGTTGTCTTATATAACATATGGTAACATCAACAGATTTCTGTCTTACTTAACATATGAAATCATCTGTAGGTTTCAGTCTTACTTAATATGGAATCATCTGTAGGTTTCAGTCTTACTTAATATGGAATCATCTGTAGGTTTCAGTCTTACTTAATATGGAATCATCTGTAGGTTTCCGTCTTACTTAATATGGAATCATCTGTAGGTTTCCGTCTTACTTAATATATGGAATCATCTGTAGGTTTCAGTCTTACTTAGTATATGGAATCATCTGTAGGTTTCCGTCTTACTTAGCATATGGAATCATCAATAGATTTCAATCTTGCTTAACATATGGAATTATGTATAGATTTATATCTTACTTAAGTAATGATTTTTTTATTCTATTTTCGTAATTTCAAGCAAACCCTTTTACTATGTTTCTTTGATATCAATCTGACATAAAGTGTGAATCTCACTTTTTTTGAGGAAGAATGTTTGAAATGAAAGAGAAAATTTAACTTTCTGTTTGATTATGCTTCATTAATTTTTAAACTACGACAATCAACGAGGCAGAAGAAATTAATGCGAACATTATGTATACAAAATAAAATAATAATAATGCCCCTCGACATGGCCGTTGAGCATTAAAGCTGAATTTCAAATGAGTTTTCACTCATTCTAGGTATACAGATTTTTTTTAATATTTTTTACAATGTAGAGAAAAATCGTATAAAAGTTTTTGCTGCAGCATTTTGGAGATAATAAATTTCATTTTTAGTACAGTTTAATATTTTATGAAGCAGTTTCGTAAAATATTGCGAGTGCTGAACTACGATACATCCTTTGTTTTCATCGTAGAAGAGTTTTGAAATTTGTAGAATTGAATTTTTCTTTCTTAAATCATAAAATAATCTTAGTCAGAATGATTTCTGAAACAATTTTTAGAATAATTCCTGAACAGATTAAATGAGAAACCTTTGAAAGTTACTTTATAACTTATAAAAATCGAATGAACGTTTTTGATTTTTCGGCAAACCTTTCAATAAATTTTACAAAATAAAATATAGCTTAGGACATCATTGGACTTTTCTAGTATCAATCAGAGATTTTAAAGCAATGTTATCAACAACTTATACAGCCTTACTGTAGGTTACTGTCTTACTTAACATATGAAATCATGTATGTGTTTCTGTCTTACTTAACATATGGAATCATGTATACATTTTTACCTTATTTATCGTCGAATCATCTGTAGATTTCTGTCTTATTTAACACATGGAATCATAAATAAGTTTCTGTCTTATTTAACATATAGATTTAGAATCATACATAGATTTCTGTATTATTTATGGAAATCATCTGTAGGTTTTTGTCTTTCCTTATCATATGGAAACATGTATAGATTTCGGTCTTAGTTAATATACGCATTAAAAAAATCCTGATTTTATTCATGATGCTCGCTGAACGATGCTTGCAATTTTTATAAATTACAAAATTGCTAAAATATTTATTAAGCCAAAATGAATAGCAATGATTTTTCTATAATTTTTGTAAACCAATGTAATTTAGTAAGTAGGAAACAAAAAGTATTTTGCGGCTCATTTTTTTTTTTTTTTTCCTACCTTTATTTTAGATTGTTAAATAATCTCCAAGAAAATAAAATGATGATATAACAATATCTTTTTCGTAAAATCTTTAGTTGAAAATAAATGACGGATTAAAACAGAATATTGAAAACCGAAGACATTTAATTTTATCGAATTGCTATCAAAATATTGTGTTCTTTCAAATCCGATGTACTGTTAATGGAAAACCACGATAATGGAGTTTTTGTGATGCAAAAGTATTACTTAAATACGTCACATAAATTTGTTTTCAAAGAATGGCTTTCATAATACCGTTTCAAAATACTTTCAACATGCTTTTAACTGAAAACAATCAAAAATCCAAACTTCACAAACAAATATAATCGAAATATTTAAGCTTACTATTACATTTTTTGTCGAATCTATTGAAGAAATTGATGCTAATGCATTTTGTTTTCGATTATGTTCTTACTTTTCATAACATCTTTGTTTATTTTTTTAAGGCCGCTGCCGCGCATTAATCATTTATGCCGAACCATTCATCTTATCACAATCAAATTCTAAGAACAAAAGATGCCGTACAAATCAAGTACTGCTTGATTATTTTGCTATCCACAGTCCTGGTGTGGTAAACCACCCAGAATTTTGCAATTAGCGATGAAAGATATGACCTACTTTTATCTCAAGGATAAGATAAGCGAGTACTACAAGCGATCACAATTAGAAAAAAAAATGGCGGAAAAGAAAGAACGAACACCGCTTTTCTAATGAGCTTAATTCTAAAAGATCGTTTTACGCATAAATTATTCAACATATTTAGAAATGGATTCTTATGATATCTAATGGAAGTGGCATGAAAGCCATAAAAATATCATCGAATTCCCATTTGCACTTCATAAATAATGAAAGAAGTTTTTTATCACATGCATTTCGAATTTTTATGGGTTAATAAAAATGCTTCATAATAGAAACAGCTCCTAAAGCACTTGGAAGGAACACTTTGAATACACAGAAGAAATTTGAATTGAAAGTGTAAATGACAGATATGAGATTGAAATACGGATAAAATAAATTTCATACTAAAAAAATAAGTATCTAAATATGTGAATATCTAAGTAAACATTATCTAAGTATGTGAATATTTAAGTGTGAGATTCTTTAAAATAAGTATAAAATAGAGAACTTTGTAAAAATTTTGCCTGAAAATTTAATTGCCGAGGTCTTCCATCTATTTAAATTCAATTTTTTTCCGAAATTTAAAAAATTAAATTCTAGGCCATATTAATTTTTCATTCTTTATCATGCTAATGGCATTCTATAATTATTTCTTTATTTAATAATATATTATTGAGTTATAAAAAATTATTATTATATTAATAACTCTTATAAGTATTATAATATTGAAATTCAATAAGTATTTATTATTGAAAAATTCTAAGGCACATTTATAATGTATTTATATTTGGGCACATTTTTGACTCATTTACAAAATATTGCTTAATAATACTTATATATATTACAACATATTATTTTAATATATATAATAATTATTATAAGTATCACTATATGTAATAACACATAAAAAATAATATCATCAACAATGTTGCAACAACCCCATGGTGGGCTGCATTTTGTTTCGGATTATGCTTTTACTTTTCACAACATTTTTATATTACTTGTTCAAGCTGCTATCGCGCATTAATCATTTATACCACACGATTCATCTTATCCCAATCGAATTGTAAGAACAAAAGATGCCATACAAATCGAGTACTGCTTGATTATTTTGCTACCCACTCTCTCCTGGTGTGGTAAACCACCCAGAATTTTGCAATTAGCGGCGAAAGATATGACCTACTTTTATCTCAAGGATAAGATATGCGAGTACTACAAGCGATCACAATTAAAAAGAAAAAAATGGCGGAAAAGAAAGAATGAACAGCGCTTTTCTAATGAGCTTAATTTCAAAAGATCGTTTTACGCATAAATTATTCAATATTTAGAAATGGATTCTTGTGATATCTAATGGAAGTGGCGTTCAAGCCATAAAAATATCATCGAATTCCCATTTGCACTTCATAAATAATGAAAGAAGTTTTTTTTATCATATGCATGTCGCATTTTTATGGGTTAATAAAAGTGCTTCATAATAGAAACAACTCCGTACGCTCTTGGAATCAAAACTTTGAATCTATGTATCAATATTTCTTTATTGAATAATATATTATTGGGTTATAAAAAATTTAAAATATTAGTAATACCTATTGAATTTCCATATAATTATTTATGATTATTAAATTCTAAGGCACATTTAAAACGTATTTACATATGGGCTCATTTTTAACATTTATAAAATATTATATAATAATACTTACTATTATATAATATTTTACTAATCATTATATTACTTATATGTATTTCATCATATTATTATTTTAATATAGATAATAATTATTACAAGTATTACTATTTGTAATAATACCTAAAAAATGTTATTATCATCAACATTGTTGCAACAACCCCATGGTGGGGTGCATTTTGTTTTGGATTATGTTTCTATTTTTCAATTCCTTCAATTAGCTCACACTCTGCCTATATATATCTTGTTCAAATTTTCAATCGTTCATAAAATACTTTTTATTCATCCACTCAAGTTCAAATACATTTTTTTCAAACTTGTAGGGGATGACACTTGATGTTAATACAGTTTTTTCAAATGGTAATTCATTAATTTTAGTTTTTTTAAGATTTAAGTTGCATATACTAACAGATGGCGCCAGATAAATTAAAAAAAATGAATGAAAATTATTTATAAAGGAGTTTCTGCAATATAGTGACAAAAAAGTAGGAATTGACTTTAATTTTTTTTTTATATATTACTTGTTTAAGCAGCTATCGCTCATTAATCATTTATGCCAAACGATTCATCTTATCACAGTCGAATTCTAAGTACAACAGATGCCATACAAATCGAGCACTGCTTGATTATTTTGCTACCCACACTCCTGGTGTGGTAAACCACCCAGTATTTTGCAATTAGCGGCGAAAGATATGACCTACTTTTATCACAAGGATAAGATATGCGAGTACTACAAGCGATCACAATTAGAAGGAAAAAAAATGGCGGAAAAATAAAGAATGAACAGCACTTTTCTAATGAGCTTAATTCCAAAAGATCGTTTTACGCATAAATTATTCAATATTTAGAAATGGATTCTTGTGATATCTAATGGAAGTGGCATCAAAGCCATAAAAATATCATCGAATTCCCATTTGCACTTCATAAATAATGAAAGAAGTTTTTTTATCACACGCATGTCGAATTTTTATGAGTTAATAAAAGTGCTTCATAATAGAAACAGCTCCTTACGCTCATAAATGGAAGGAAAACTAGGAATAGATAGAAGAAATTTGAATTGGAAGTGTAAATGACAGGTATGAGATTGAAATATGGATAAAATAAATTTTATACTATAGGATAAATACGTATCTCAAAATAGAAAAATTTGTAAATTAAATTTTGCCTGAAAATTTAAATGCCGAGGTCTACCATTTCTCCACCTATTTAAATTCAATTTTTCTGCGAAATTTAAAAAATAAAATTCTACAGCACATTTATTTTCTTATCATGCTAATGGCATTCATATTAATATTTCTTTATTGAATATTATATTATTGGATTATAAAGAATTTAAAATATTAATAATGCTCATTGAATTTCTATATAATACTCATTATTATTTATTATTAAATTCTAAGGCACACTTATAACACATTTATAGAATGTTATATAATAATACTTATTATTATATAATATTTTACTAATAATACATATACTTATTTATATTACATCTTATTATTTTGATATATATAATACTCGTACTTATTATTATATGAAATATAATACTTATTTCAAGTATTACTATATGTAATAATACATAAATATTATTATCATCAACATTGGCGCAACAACCCCATGGTGAGATAACGCCGTGTCTGCCTCCTGGCAAATTCCGAGAAGGGAGGTGTTTTCTTTTTACAGAGTAGGGTTGTCAGTCTTACGTCCAACACTCTACAGTCATATAGATCGTGACCTACGGTTAACCTACCTATATTTATTCCATTGACACCTCTTCTTCACGGATTGTCTTAAAAGAATTTTTTTTTTTTTGTGAATAGGAGAGAGTTCTGCTATGAACAGACAAGTGTTGTTTTTCTTTTTCAATTCCTACTATTAGCTCACACTCTCCCTATATGTATCTTGTTCAAATTTTCAATCGTTAATAAAACACTCTTTATTCAGCCACTCAAGTTCAAATACATTTTTTTTTCAACTTGTAGTAGAGGACACCGGATGTTAATACAGTTTTCTCAAATATTAATTCAGTAATTAAATTAAATTCATCAATTTTAGTTTTTTTTTACATTTAAGTTGCATATATCTATCAAAAGATGCGGAAGATAAACTTTAAAAAATGAATGAAAATTACTTATAAAGGACTTTCTGCAATATTAGGTGAAAAAAGTAGGAATTGACTTAAAAAAAAAAATTTTATATTACTTGTTTCCTCTGAAGTGTCCGAATAGGCCGGAGTTTCCGCCTGTTTTTCAAAGTGAATCTATTAATTAAGGTCTGCCGCAGACCAGGCAATTAGATTCGACGTAGACTCGAGAACTCTGAAAATCGCCGATCTTGGAATGAATTGTTCGTGTGATTTAATCGTGCACTGTTGATCAAATTTTATTTTAATTTTTAATTTCTTTGTATAAAAATCCATATATCCATATATATAAAGTGGATGTAAATAAAAATTAGGGTGTTCCCACGAACCTGAAAGTGACCCTCTTCTGAAAGCTGTTATAGGTCTAATATAGGCCGAAACGTTACGATACTAATATTATGCACTTCGCAGCAAAATATATTATAAAATGCATGTTTAGTGTAGAAACAGCCTGAAATAAATAATATACCTCATTGTCAATAGCAAGAGTGGGGAAGGCGTTATATTGAAAAAAAAACTCGTATGTTCAGAGCTTAACTCTTACAAATAGTTTTGTTTGAGAATGAAAAATTGAAGTAAAGCTAATTTGTATTAAAAAATAGGCACCACAAAATTAATTTAACAGAAATTAATTACTTTCACTTAACGCTTCAAATAATTTCAAGAACAAAAAAAAAAGTGAATAGTACTTAATACTTTCTTCTTGATAGTAATTTTAATAGTGCTTAACGAGAATTAAGTTCGGTACTTAATTAAAGCAGAGGTTTTTTTTAAATTTCCCTCGTGCAAACGCGGCTTAAATTAATCGGCCATTTTTTTCTATTAAAGTAATGTAATCTAATCTTAGTCGCTATAAAAAAATCCGATAAACAATTTGTAAGACGAAGACTCCGTAAGCGTTAATAAATTATGACCGTAAACGTAAGAGCAAAATCCGATGATGTGGATATTTTAAGGGAAAAACTGAAATTATAACAAATAATTTCGAAACTTAAGTTTGAGGATTGCAATAAAAATTAACTTTAATATGTTTAATTAATTGTATTTATTAACAAATTAGCTTTTAATATATTAAGATTAAACTAATTAACATCATCAGCGCAACAGCCCTATTGTGGGCAAGGCCGTCTGCTTACTTGCAAATTAAGAGACGAGAGATGTTTTCATTATTACGGGATAGGGTTGTCAGCCCTACGCCCAATTGTCATATTAGACCGGGGCCTATGGTTTAAAGTGGATTCCGAGAAACTACAAACATCTATGGCACTGTCGGAACTCGACCCAAAACCTATGGCAACCAGCGCCTGAGCGATAGTCACTCGGTCATCAGGCCCCTAAGATTAAAATCATCATCATCAATGGCGCAACAACCCCATAGTGAGCCAAGGCCATCTGCCTATTGGCAGATTTCAAGACAAGAGATGTTTTCTTTTATGGGGTAGGGTTGTCAGCCCTATGCTCAACGCTCTACAGTCATATTAGATCGGGACGGTTAAGAATAATCTAATTTTTCTAAATTATTGACTTTTTTTTTTCGATAAAATATAAATTACATCTGGCTCGTAGCTCAACAGCAATCCTACCAGCCTGCAAGGAGCTCGTTGGATGCGTCAACCTACGGCAATTTTTTTGCACACTTTAGATTAGATAAGAACCTACAGTTCAATGCGTATTCTGAACCACTAACAAACACCCATGCCACCACAAGGATTCGAACCAGACGCCTGTGGTACCAATAGCCAGAGCGCTGGCTAGAGCGCAAGAAGATAAAAGTCGGTGCAACTCCTTTCTTTAAAAACAAAGAAACTCATCATCACCAGTGGCGCAACAGTCCCATGGTGGGCCAAAGTCGTCTGCCTGCTGGCAGATTTCGAGACAGTAAATGTTTTCTTTTTACGACGTAGGTTGTCTTCCCAACGCCCTACAGTCATAGACAGGATACCTGCTGTTTAAAGTGGACCCTACAAACATCCATGGAAAGGCGGGGACTCGAACTAACACCTGTGTCGCCGAGTGCCAGTCACACGGCCATCAGGCCAAAGTACCAATAATTAATACAAAATATTCATTCTAAAAAATGTCTAATAAGTACTTCTTGAGTACTTTACTCTCTTATTCATTTAGAAAACGATATTAAAATAACACATGATTACCATTTCATGTTATTCAATTCTCCCATTAAGTAACATGACATACTTCAGAAATTAATTATTTTCATACTTAAAATAATAATGTCTTGTTATCCGTTAATCTTACTATGGAAATTATCCCTCACGATGACACTAAATCCCCCAACGATTCGCTGATGATTTAAATTAACGCTTGCATAATAATTTACAAAATTCGAATATTTTTACATCTATTCTCAGGCGACTCGGAAACTGATTAATGAATCGCTTGGTACCTCGCTTACCAAATTGAAAATTTTACCACCCTTTGACGGATGACCTTCAGCACATGGCCTCACAACACAAACAAGCACGACTTTTTCCTACAAAGTTCGTACGCACTCGCTAAAGAGAGATTTGTCACAAATAATGTATGATTTTCACACTGAGTTGTTGGGCGTGCCATCCAAAAGAGACTTGAGGCTATGTTTTAGAAGAGCGTGAAAATACTAATAATTTGCGAGCAGAATATCAATTAGCGGTTCGCCAGTTGTAAACAGAGACAATGGATTACGAATGCATTTGTTGCGATCGCTTTCAAGGTCATTCTGAGCGAAAAGGTCGATTTTCGCTAATGTGAGGTCAGTTGCTTCATCGTGCTATGTTTCTTTTTTTTTTTTTTTTTTAGTTGTCGTTTGTTTTTAAAATTAAGAAATAAACAACAAATATGAAGTTTTAAAAAAATTTTTGGATAAATTCTTATGCATTCCTCTAATAAGAAAATGTTTTTTTTTTTTTTTTTTTAATTTTAAAGAAATATTGAATACTTAATTTTATAATTTGAAGAACAATTGCATTTTAAATTTTTAAACAGATCTTGAATTTGTTTTCTGTTTTTTTTTAAAAAAACAATTTAAAACTTTTATTAATATTGTAATTGATTTTATATTATTAGTATATTTGAATAAAAATTTGTATTATAAAATTATGAATAATATAAAGTTACATCCGAAATATAATATTTGAAAAATAAAAGCTGAAATAATATTAAATGTAAATTTAAATCTGAAATAATTAATAATTCATTATTACAGAAATAATATATAACTAAAATAATATAAAATTTCATAATCCTCCTATCTCTTATTATAAAATTCTACAAAAATTATGAAATTTACCAAAAATTATACTCTTAAAATTACTCCACAAAAATTATAAAATTACATCCGAAATATTATCTCATGGCAAAAATAAAATCTGAAATAATATAAAATTAAAATTTGAATCTTGAATAATTAATAATTTATTATTATTATAAAAATATGAAACTAAATTCTGAAATAATATAAAATTTCACAATCCTCCAATCTCTTATAAAATTCCACAAACAAAAAAAACAGATAACATATAAAATCACTAACTATTTTTAACACATATCTATTCAGCGTTAGAAACCAAGAAATTATAAAATCTCATAAATTAAATAAAAAGAAAAAAAAATTTCTAAAAAATACACTTTATTTTTTTGGGGGGGGCATTTTATGTTTCTACAAAAAAGAAATTTGTACACCAAGTTATAACAACATATTTCAAAAAGCTTTTTCCTTGTTCGAATTAAAGAAAACAAATATTCGAATTATATAAAAAAATATTAATATTATTTAATATAATAATAGGTATTAAATTATAGAATATAAAATATATGTTTAAACTTAAATTTTACAAATACTTTTTATAAATAACATTATTCAAATTTGTAAACATCATTACAGAAATTGCATTGCGAAACTGCACACAGAATTTATCACAAGCTTTTAATATTTAGTTTTAATACTGCATATTTTAATATTTTTTTAAAGTAAATACAAAATATAGATTAAGTATGCTATTTAAATATTATAATATGTATAACGATAAATTGTATCAACAACATTAAAAATTTATGAATTTTTAGCACATTAAAAATCTCGAAACAAAAAGTAAAAATTTAAGCAACTTATTATTTTATTTAAAATATATAATCGTATTAATATAAAATTCCCCCAAAAAAATATTGAAAATAATAAATTTGTTCCATTTACAGAAAGGGGTGTGAAAAATCTTGTGCATTAAATTGATAAGGAAAAAAAATTCTAATTTAAGCCTCAAGCTTCATTTCTGTGTTTGGGGCCATGTGGCCTCTACGGGTTGACTAACCTTTTGATTTAGATCCAAGGTCAATTAACAAGGTCAACACATGAGCTTGGATCTGAATGAGAAGTTCCTCGTGGTCTTTCCGCAATGCAGTTGCTTTATAACTCGTAGTGTAAAGAGAAACCAAAGAAACATAGTCATACCAAGTACAACCAACATATTTTTAATTATTATGTATAAATATGATGTTACCCTGGTATGAAGTCCATGATGTTGCCAAAAATATGAAACTAAAAAATAAAAATGAGATTAATAAAACATATGCAGTGTTCCGGAAATTGAAACTTCTAGATTAATGGAAAAACGGCATAATGAAGAACACTGGAGACTGGATTTAAAGAAAGCTGTGACTATAATATTTTTTGCAGGTGATTTTAATATTTCGATGGTTCGGTTTGTCGCTCTACGATCATTTATTTGCACACTTTATGCTAATTAGACCGGGATCTACTGTTTAATGTGGGTTCCGAACCAGTACTACTACACCACACCACACCACAGTGCCCAGATCTGAGTTGCCACTTTACAATTTGGGAATGATACGGGTGAGAAGTCTGACTGGGCTCCGTGACGCTTTATAATAGAGAGTTTTTGCATACAGTACGTTAGTTACCGTAGGACGTCCGTTAGCTTTTTCTCCCTAGCGCATGCTCTGTTTCCTATGATCATGCGCGCTAGGGAGAAAAAGCTAACGGACGTCCTACGGTAATTAACGTACGGTATGCAAAAACTCTCTAATATGAGACCGGGACCTGCGACTTAAAGTGGATTCCGAACCACTACAAATATCTACGCCACCGCCAGGATTCAAAACTGAAGTCTGTGGTACTAAAGGCCAGAGCGCTAGCCAATTGGCCATAAGGCCGCCTTCAATATTTCGATGGTTATTGAACTGTACTGCAATTAATCTTGTAATATCATGACTAATTCCTGCATCATTGACTTATTTTTGTTACTGAGCTTTAGTATATTCCTGTGGCTAATGAAACTAGTTAATATTCTTGTAATGTAATGACTAATATTTTCATAATGACTTAGAAACTCAATCCCAATTATTAGCCCTGTCGTTATTGCTATATTTTCAGTAGATCTAAGAATATTTAGCATTATGAACATTCATATAACCATGGTCTCTCATTATATATTTCAGTCTAGTGAAAAGAGAACGATTTAAATATGATCAATTGAAATTCATGAGCGGATTTCAATTTATATTTTAATTCATATTTTTATTTTTTGATATGAGTCATTTTATTTATACATTAAAATAAATAATATTCTCATCAATCGCAGAATCAACTAAGACATTATAACACTATAAAAATTTATATTTAAATTAATGTCAAATTAAAACCCTCACTAACTTCATTTTTTAAATTAGACCATTTAAAAAACTGCCTATGGGTGGATTTCTGAATCATATTAATTTATAACTTTTTTTATTTTCAATATATTATTGCTTAGTTAACGTAAGTATATATTGAAAAACATACCTAAATTTGCTTTAAAATTATACTATTATTTGCTTTTAAAATATTCTATTAATCTATAACTTCTCAAATGTAATAGAAAAATAAACACCCAATTTTAGATAAAATTTACCAACCAAGTTTAACAATATATTTAAGTTACGTGCAATTCTTTTGATTTCAAAATATTTTGGAATTAAAGTGTGGTTTCTGATAATAAAATTAAACTAGAATCTCTGTAAGTTATTAGATCATTATTAAAAAAAACCATCCTATTGTTGTTGTCGTATTCCCTGAATAGTACAAGAAAATCAAATACCGTGGTGCTACCGAATAATATTGGTTATATTGATTGCCAGCTCGGAGTATAAATTTTTTTTCCGAGGGAGGGTCCAGACAATGCATGGGAATTGCAACAGCTGGGCAATCAAAGACATGATGGGATTTGGTTTGGTTTGTCGCTCTACGGTCATTTTGTGCACATTTTTAGGTTAATTAGACCATGACCTACAATGTAACTTGGATTCCGAAGCACTAACATCGACCACCTCCAGGATTCGGACCTGAAGCCTGTGGTACCAAAAACCAGAGCTCTAGCCATTTGGCCATCAGGCAGCTATATTATGCGGAATAAGATTGACATCGAAGTAGTTGCACATTTTTGGTATTTTTTAACGTCAAACCTATTTCACTTAGCTTTTATGTGTGAAAGCTCTGATTCTGACTCATGAATTTGACTCTATATCTGACAAATTCATGACATTCAATTTTATAATAAAAAGATATTATAAATCTTTAAAACTAACTTAGAATACGACTGAATCAAGATTCCTCAAATGATCCTACCAACATCAAGATGACAAAAAGAAAAGATCAATAATTCTTTCGCCTGGTAATCCAAAATCCATTTCGTTGTCTGAACAACTTTTATTTTTCAACTTTTCAAATGCAAAAGCTGTTGGAATTTCATAACTTCCCATGACTAATTACTATATTTACCTTTTTCTTTTCACTATGAGAATCCTTACCATCTGCTTAGGTTCACGGAAATTAATTAGATGCTTTCATAACAAAATATATTTTCGAGGCTTCGGACAATATGTTTGAGAAGAATTAACAATGAAAAATCGATTCCTTTTTATTCGTTCCAGTAAGTTTATATCTCAGTAATATGAATGGCTTAGTAGTAATTCGGATGCAAAACAAATTCGTAATTATATTCAATCTCCGATTTCAAAGTTATTAACAAAGAAAGTACATTCTTTAAGAACAATTTTTAATTGGAAATTTCTTTTTAATTAAAAATAGCAAAACGAATAATTTCTGTAGAAATTCTATAGGTGTTCTAACAATTTAAGAATAAATTTTTAATTTAATAAAATAAATAGTTATAATATAACCACGAAAAACAATCTAAGATTTAAGTAGTAGTAGTAATTATTATGCTGATTTTAATAGTAGTAATTGAATTGCAAAACAATTTAAAATTGTATTCAATCGCCGATTTCAACATGTACCTCCCGAAAGTATAACAAAGCCGAATATACTTTCTTTATTAATAAATAAATTGCATTCTTTAAGAGCTATTTTTTTTATGGAGTTTTACTGGAAATTTATTTTAAATTAAAATTAGCAAAAAGAATAATTTTTGTAGAAAATCTATAAGTGTTCTAACAATTTAAGGATAAATTATTAATTTAATAAAGTAAATAATTATAATGCTGTTGCATAAAAAAATCTATTTAAGATAATTATTTAAATTAATAATCCTTTTCATTAAAAATGACAAGAGCAAATAAAAAATTGATTATAATTGATTAACAACGTACCATCATTATCTTTCTGATACTGTAATTTTGACTGTAATCAATCTCTTTTGTACTTTTTCTTCCTAAAAGATCTCTTTTTATTTTCAATATAGTAAAGTTTTAAGAAAAACTATTGTAGAATAATAATAGACGAATTACTTACCTAAAATTAAAAGAAAATGGAATGTTTACTGAACGTGGATAAAAAACAATAACCAAACGATATTTTAAAAAAATAGATATGTTGCCATCCGTAAAATTACAAACGATTCTGCTTCACAATAAATAAATAGATACGTTGCCACTCGTAAAATTATTATAAATACAATAATAAATATGCGTAATAAATACGGCAAATTATTCTAAGAATTATTATTAATTATTATTATAGAATTATCATAAACACGGCAAATTTTTCTGAGTATTATAATTAATTATTATTCTAGAATTATTATAAATACGGCAAATTATTCTAAGGATTATTATTAATTATTATTCTAGAATTATTATAAATACGGCAAATTATTCTAAGAATTATTATTAATTGTTATTCTAGAATTATTTTAAATACGGCAAATTATTCTAAGAATTAATATTACTTGTTATTCTAGAATTATTATAAATACGACAAATTATTCTAAGAATTATTATTAATTATCATTCTAAAATTATTATGAATACGGAAAATTATTCTAAGAATTATTATAAATACGGCAAAATATTCTAAGAATTATTATTAATTGTTATTCTAGAATTATTTTAAATACGGCGAAATATTCTAAGAATTATTATTAATTATTATTCTATAATTATTATAAATACGACAAATTATTATAAATAAGGCGAAATATTCTAAGAATTATTAATAATTATTATTCTAGAATTATTATAAATACGGCAAATTATTCTAAGAATTATTATTCATACATAAGAAATGTTTCGATTAGTTCACTTGCTTTTGTAAGATCAAATTTTCGTAATTGCTATTGCAACTGTACAGTCAGTTAAATGCTCTTGCAATCAAGAAGCCACAATATTAACTCACTCATAATCGATATCTCTATAGTTGAATTGATTACAAAGCGGAGCAGTTACAAATGATGTAATATTAGTAGATTTTCAAGGACTAAACGCAGTAATGAAAGGTTACTGCTGCTGCTTTCTATCTGCTACTGGATCAAAGAAATCTAAAATCAATAGCAGATCAATCGCGTATTGATGTCTGTATTTCATCATCCTATTTTTTTTTCCTATCTTGGATATCTGATAACCTCGAATAGAAATAAATATCGAATGGATGAAACTTAGAAGATAATTTGATTTCACAAATAAGCTACGTAGTGAGTGAGAAGTATTTTTAATGTCAAGTAATAGCACTTCTGATGAAACACTTACACATATTAAATATGAACACGTTTAGTGTTTTTCGATTTGAATTTTTTAACTCGAAGAGAAATTTAAATTTGAAAATTGACTAAAATTTAAAAAAATAATTTAATTAAAATTGTAACTTAAGTAGTTTTAATTAAAATTAAAATTTTATTTTTTTAGTATAATAATTAATATTAATCTTTTTTAATTAAAATTATAATTTATTAATCATTGTAAAGTACAGTTTCTGATATGAAAAACTATTAAAATCATAAAATTTCTTTAATTTGTAATAATATTTAAAATAATGGATGCATTTATAAACATTTTACTTTTGTAACCGTGCTTCCACCTAAGTAGAAGCGTCCCCTGTGACATTCAAGAGAAATGGTTAGTAGGGCTCGAGACTCTCACGCGAGAGGAAGTACAGCGCAACTTGCGCTCCTGCTGAGAAACATTTACAGTAGTTTATAATCTCTCATCCCTAGAGGAAATATATTTAACGCCACCCTGTGTAATAGTAAGCCAGGAGAAAAAGCATCCCGCGCGTAGGTGAGTATCATGTTTTCGGCTTAGAAGTGGAACCCTTCAATAATTATCATTATCTCCCGAAACTATAATTATATATCTTTAAATGTGTTAAATATTTTTTGCTTCTAATTGTACGTGTGTGGTGTTTGTGCGTGTACACAGGATACCCAATTACAATCCGGTTGCCCAAAATGCACATTATACTTTGCATATTATTTTTTTTTTAATTTTCTAATAATTTGCCGAATTACTATTAATATAAAATGAATGAAATCTAATAAAAAAAATTTAAATAATTTTTCTTCATTTTACTAAATGTATCCGTGAAAAAAGTTTATAAAGCGATATTTAGAAACCAAAAAAATATTTCATTGTAAAAATGTTGTAATTAATACAATTGTTTTTTTAATCATTTTTACAAGTCATGAAAAACTATCACAGTTATTTAATTTATAACAATATATATACAATAAATAAATGATTTATATTAATATATAAATATGACATTTATATTTCCTATCATTTCATTATCACATATCTTGGTAAAATCATTTTATAAATTTTTTTTATGGAAATAAAAAAATTATATAAATATTGCTTCAATTAACAAAAAAAATTAATTTTTGGATTACGAAATTAATTGAATAGGAAAAAAATAAAGTAATTGTCTTAATAATCAATTAAGTATCCAATGCTCGAGTTACAAAATACTCAAATTTTATAAAAATAAATTATTACTTTTTATCCATTTTTCATAAAATTATTTAAGAAAAAATAGAAGCTTGAAAAAAGAATTTCAATTTCAATCAAAATCTTTCTTTAAAAAAGAAAAGTCAGCAAACAAGGTAAATATTGCAGCAAAAAATAAGAAAGATTTCATTATTGAAACTGTAACAACTTAATTTATTTCAATACAAAGTATAAATATGATATTCGCAAATATACAGATATCTTTTTTTTTTTTTTTAAGATTTACATTTCGAAAGCTTATTTTATTATTAAATAAATCTTTCGTTCTTCGAAAGATACTTCAATTTCTTATGAGATTAGTTATATTGCATCAAAACAATTTTAACAAAGAAGAAAGAAATCGTGTTATTTCAACAAAAATTGAATCAAATCATTCTTTTTTTTTTTTAAGTACATCAAACAGAGAATAAGTTTTAAAAAAAGAAACAATTGTTTTGCAAAATTATTTATTTTCTATTCTTTTTTCTTGATAGTATACAATAATTTCGGATTTTTAAGTTTAATTTTCCATTTTGTTCCCTCCTTGACTCAGACTAGAACCCAGAATGAAAAAAGAATCTGAAAAAGAAATTTTTTTCCAGTGATTTACACGTTTCGCCACTGACTGTATTTATTTCTATATTTATATCCTGCTAAATAAGAGAAATTTTTTTCTCCCATATAAAATTAAAATTAATTAATTAAATTTAATTAATGAATTAATATTTGAAAAAATTGTATTAATATCACTCCACTACAAGTTCAAAAAAATGTGTTTGAACTTGAGTGGATGAATAAAAAGTATTTTATCAACGATTGAAAATTTGAACAAGATATATAAATATATCTAGGGAGAGTGTGAACTAATAGTAGGAATTGAAAAAAGAATTCATTTTCTGTTATGTAAATTGTCACAAAAAAGTCATTACTCCCTTATTAATTGATTCATTACAAACTAATTATGCTTACAAAGAAGGAAAATCCGCTTTCCTTAAGAAAATAAAAATAAGTGTGTTAACAATATTGAATTAAAATGTGGATTTGTTGATGTTTCGATAATTTTCTCGTATATCAGTTTCCAAACGAATTTTTTTAATCAAGAAATATTAGTTCAAACGATTTTTTAAACAGAATATTTTCACTGACAACTTTAAGAATCGAAATAAAAGGTAGCAGAGCCATGATAGATATTTTGGAGAGATAGGTAGCATATAATTTTATTTCATATAATTTTGATTTTTAAATTAAAAACAAATAATTATTATTAATTTTCTTAAAGATTTTAATTCACACATTGTAGATTATATATCAGATATTTCTCGCAATATAAATTTAAAACATTTTTATTTCTTTACTTTCCAAACATAAACCTCTTCTTAAAGAAATTATTTAGTATAGTATTCTAGAAATTTGGGAACAATTTATTTTTTGCATCAAAAGAGTTCATTTTGTGTTATGTAAATTGTCACAAAATAGTTATTGCTCCCTTAGTTTAATTTTCTTTTATTAATTGATTCAATAATGCTTACAGTAAAGAAAAATCCACTTTCCTTAATAAAATAAAAATAAATACGTTAACAATATTGAATCAAAATGTAAAAAATAATAGCACGAAAAAATGTTGAAGTTTTGATCATTTTCGAAAATTTTTATCATATATCAGTTTCCAAACGAATTTTTTTAATCAAGAAATATTAGTTCAAACGATTTTCTAAACAGAATATTTCCTCTGGCAACTTTAAAAATCAAATTAAAAGGTAGCAGCCATGATCGATATATGGGGAGAAAGAGGATACATATAATTTTATTTCATATAATTTTGATTTTCAAATTAAAAACGAATAATTATTATTCATTTTCTCAAAGATTTTAATTCACACATTGCAGATTATATGTCAGATACTTCTTATACGGTAAATTTAAAACATTTTTATTTCTTTACTTTCCAAACATAAACCTCTTCATAATTTTTCTCAATGATTTTATTTCCCACATTGTAGATTATATATCAGATACTTGGAACAATGTAAATTTAAAATATTTTTATTTCTTTATTTTCCAAACATAAACATCTTCTTAAAGAATTTATTTATAACATTTGTAATCGAGAAATTTGAGAACAATTTATTTTTTGCATGAAAAGAAAGCGTTCATTTTGTATTATGTAAATTGTCACAAAATAGTTATTGCTCCTTTATTTTAATTTTCCTTTAGTAATTGATTTAATAATGCTTACAGTAAAGAAAAATCCACTTTCCTTAAGAAAATAACAATATTGAATCAAAATGTAAAAAATAATAGCACGTAAAAATGTTGAAGTTTTGATCATTTTCGAAAATTTTATCATATATCAGTTTCCAAACGATTTTTTTTAATCAAGAAATATTAGTTCAAACGATTTTCAAAACAGAATATCTTCTCTGACAATATTAAAAATCGAAATAAAAGGTAGCAAAGCCATGATCGATATTTTGGAGAAAGAGGAAACACAGCAATAAATTTAGGGAAATGCAGAGCATGTTGTTGCATTTAAAGCAATATTTTCATCTAGAAAACTAATTCATCAAATCGAAAACTCATTTTCATTAACATAGAAAATCCAATATTCACCAGACCTCTCATAATACAGTTAAAGAGTTATCATTTGTATTTTTGATTATTACAATGTTCTTTAAAATAATAATTTATTATTTTTTTTAATATTAAAATTATTTTAAATTATTATTAAAATTAAATTATTATTTAATAATTATTTTATTATTAAAGTTATTTGCATAGAATAACTTTTTAATAATAATTATTATTATTATAGAAATAATAAAAATAAAATAAGAATTTTTTTATTTTTTATTTCAATTATTTTTATAATAATTATTATTTTTAAAGGGCTATTTTATGCAAATAATTTTACTTCAGCTTTTTAACTCTTTTATTATATAACTATATTTTATTATAAATATAATAAATGAATAAAATTTATTATGAATACATAAAAAATGAATAATAAAATAAATATTGGAAATAGAAAATAATATATAATATTTTAATATTATAATACTTTAATAAATAATAAATATTATAAAAATAATTTCTTTTATTATTTTGTATATTTTGTATTCGTTCTTATTCATCAGAGAAGTACATATTAAATAATTTATTCATTTTTTAAACATCGCTTTCTCGCGTTATTGATTTTTCTTCTTTAAAAAAATAAAATTTTTTTAAAAAATTTATAAAATTATAAATATAAATATATTATAACTATCATTCAGTTTTTACAATTTTAAATCTTTTTGTCCCATTCTCGGACCCAAATAACTACCATTAGAGCATCATTTTCACGTTTATATACATAAATGAATGTATAAGAGAAACTATAAACCATATGAAATGTTATTAAAATCTAACGACAAAAAAATAAAAATAAAATAAAACGTATGAAAAATTAGTTAAATATTATGCCAAGCTATATTAATTTTTATATACCTAATATCTTGTAAAATATACTGTTCTCAACTTCTTATTGCATTTGGTAGATACACCTCAGACATGTATTAAGTCAGTCTGAGGCATAAATACCAAATGTAATATGAAAAACAATGCAATTTTGTAGTGCCAAATGCAATTTTGCAAGACTGACTTAACAGAAACAGCAGAAACATTTTTTTGCACTACAAGTTTATATTCATTTGAAAATAGTTATTGTTGTTGTTTCTTATCCCACTTGGTCGACAGTAAACATCAAGACCAAGACCAAGTCCAAGACTTCGTGTGGTCTCATGGAAGGAGGGAAAGGATGGAGACAGTTTCTGTTGTGATGGAGCACCTATAGGTAAGAAGACTGGCTTGGCCCTGTGATGCTGAAGAGGGAAGGTAGTGCCTTCCGGGAAGGCTTTTAAAGGGAACAATCAATTTTTTGCATATCGTATGGGAGAAACCGGGCAAACTCCCACCAGATAGTTTAACTAACAAGGCAAGATGCTGCACATCCCAAACGCCATCGAGCTTCCTCGTTTTTTTTAAACAGCGCCTACAATAAAGCCGCCAGCGGATTGAATCTCAGCCCTAATGCTCACCAGAGGCACGATTGCCACTCAACCACGAGTCGGGCAGTTTTATAATTAATGCCCAAAATAGCAATGAACAATTTATGTCTGTAATGTATAAAACCATTTTACCAGGCATTTAAATTACTATTGACGCTCAGAGACCACAAATACGGAAGTGGAATCGCTGACCTTTTCAAGGGTAGGGTTGTCAGCCCTGTCATATTAGACAAGGACCTATGGTTTAAAGTAGATTCCGAGCCACTACAAACATCCATGACACCGCCAGGACTCGAAACCTGTGACACCGAGCATCAGAGGGTTAGTCACTAGGCCATTCAGGCCCTGAAAATAGTTATTCAACTATACAACGTAGTGTTTTTACATATTTTTTGACATAACTGTTCGAAACAATTTTAAAATTCCTTTTCTAATAAATATTTCAAATGAAATAAAATTTTAGTACTTAATAAAAACTCATAAGAAAAAAAGCAAGAGAATATTTATGAAAGAGAATAGAGTAAAACTAAAGCACAAAATAACAATGCCTTCACCAGAAATTTGCAACTAAATCACGATTTAATTAAGTCATATTACTTCATTTCAAACAATTTTCTAAAAAGGTATGCAAATATTAATTTCTGTTGAAAATTAATATTTGTATTGTTTTTTTAAAATAGTTTGTCTTGATTTTGTTTCGTTTTTTCAAAATAGAATGTTTTCTCTGACAATAACCTTTTGCACTCGAAGTGTTTTTTCATTCGTATTACCAGCCACTTGAAGCGATTTTAGCGAAAAGATCATATTCACACATATTTTAGTCAGAAGATCATATTCACACATATTTTAGTCAGAAGATCATATTCACACATATTTTAGTCAGAAGATCATATTCACACATATTTTAGTCAGAAGATCATATTCACACATATTTTAGTCAGAAGATCATATTCACACATATTTTAGTCAGAAGATCATATTCACACATATTTTAGTCAGAAGATCATATTCACACATATTTTAGTCAGAAGATCATATTCACACATATTTTAGTCAGAAGATCATATTCACACGATTTTAGTGAAAAGATCATATTCAAAGTCCTTCATTCAAAGGTCATATTAATAAGTTTGATATACGCATTAAAAGAAAAGCATTATTTATATTGTTATTCGCATTGCTCCGTAGCGCAGCCGTCGAATTTGAAAACAAATTTTAAATGGCTCCGCTACGGAGCCCTCGAGTGCAAAGGGTTAAGGATCAAAATATAAGGTAGCAAAATAATGATCGATATTTTGGAGAAAGAGGAATCAAAACGATGAATTTAGGAAAATGCAGAATATGTTAAAGCATTTGAAGCAATATTTTTAGAGAGAAATCTAACTCTTCTAATCGAAAACTAATTTTTATTAGCATAGAAAAAAAAAGAATAGAAATGAAAATATTTGTGAAAGAGAATAGAGTAAAGCTAGAGCACAAAATAATGCATTCATCAGAAATTTGCAACTGATTCGCTGTTTCAATAGCTTAAAGTTTGAAGTTATAGATATTCAATAGTTTAAATTTTGAAAATTATCTACATTTAAAAAAGAAAGTCTTCATTTCATTATTATTTCATTTCAAACAATTTTCTAAAACGTATTCAAATATTAATTTTTGTTGATTAAATTTCAAAAAAAACGTAAAAATAACAATAAAAAAGCAGGAATATAATTTACACAATCTTTCTTAATATGCAGCAGTATATCCTACAGAAATTTTACTTTCTCGAATTTAAGTATTCCAAACATTCTTAAAAACAAGAATACGTAGCTGAACAAACAATACCTACTTTTAGCAGTTTATAAGCGATTTTTATGGCTTTTTCTTTTATACTTAGTTCTTTATCGTATATAGTAATATCAATTTGTAGCAAGAAATGTGACGTTAATCTGTTAAATGCTTTGGAAATGTGATCAAAATTTACGAATAAATTTCATTGAAAGAGAAAAAAATTGCATTAATAATTACAGAATGTTTTTATACGAAACTGTTAATTTTCTGAAAAATATTTCTGATAATATTAATTTTCACAAATTTCATTTTTAATACGAAATATACTAATATTAATTTTCTGAAAAAAATTTCTGATAACATTAATTCTGAAAATTTTCTGATAACATTAATTCTGAAAAACACAATTTTTAATTTATACCATTATTTATCACAAGTTACAAAAATATTTCATTGAAACAGAAAAAAAATTGCATTAATAACTACAGAATGGTTTTATACGAAATATATTAACATTAATTTTCAGAAATTTCATTTTTAATAACTAAATATACTAGCATTAATTTTCTGAAAAACGTTTCTGATAACATTAATTCTGAAAAACGTTTCTGATAACATCAAATCAGAAAATTTTCTAATAACATTAAATCAGAAAATTTTCTAATAACATTTAATATTATTAGAAAATTTTCAGAAAATTTTCTAATTTTCTGATTTAATCAGAAAATTTTCTAATAACATTAAATCAGAAAATTTTCTAATATTAAATCAGAAAATTTTCTAATAATATTAAATCAGAAAATTTTCTAATAATATTAAATCAGAAAATTTTCTAATAACATTAATTCTGAAAATTTTCTGATAATATTAATTTTCTGAAAAACACTATTTTTAATATATACCATTGTTCATCACAATTTACAAATAAATTTCATTGAGACAGAAAAAAATTGCACTAATAACTACAGAATGTTTTTATGCGAAATGTACTATCATTAATTTTCTGAAAAACATTTCTGATAACATTAATTCTGAAAATTTTTTGATGACGATTAATTTTCTGAAAAAGACTATTTTTAATATATGCCTTATTTATTACAATTTATTAAAATGTACTTCATAAAAACATTTGTAACAACTCAATAATAAAAAAATAAAAAAAGTAAAAGGTAAATGAAAATTATAATGGATAAAAGGTTCCCTTTGCTATTCTTTCAATTTTTATGGATGGTCAATTCCACTTTTTTTACTATACTTTAATCGATTCAATTTTATATAACAAGGTTTATTGAATTGTCCCATTTCTTGCCAAACTTTTGTCCTCTTTTTTTTAAAAAAAAATATATTCTCGTGCAACAGCTTAAAGTTTGAAAACGGTCTACATTTAAGAAAGGGACTGTTTTTATCTATAAATGTTATGTATAAAAGTAAAAATATTTTTACAAAAAAAGTTAATTTTTTACTCTGAATTTCATTTTCACATGAATATGCTATGTAGTTAATTTTAAAAAAGTATAATTCAATTCAATTTAAAATAAAGTTGAAAAAAATTAATATAATTAGCGTTGTTATTTTAATCGAGTGAATTTTTTATTCAATATTTTTTTAGAATTTAGCAAGAATCCAATCCAAATGTATAAAAATATAAAAGTAATGAAACATAATTACACAAAAAAAAAAGAAGTATTTAATAATTTTCATTTAAATTTGTTGAAAGAAATAGAATTATAAAAAAGATTTCCAGAAAGACTTCAGTTATTTACTTTAATTTAGTTCGGCGGTTTAAAATAATACGAAATCTAAAGCATTTAATAACCTTATTTTAAAAATATTCAAAATAGAAATTACTACGTTCTTTATGAGACTTTATTTTAAAAAATATTATTAAATTCAAATACAAATATAAAAATTTTTATTTTATGTATTCCTTAATTTTGTTTTGAAAGATATATTTTGCAAAGATTTTATTACTTGTAATTGTTAATTTTCCAAAAAAATAACTTGTTCTAACGTGTTAAAATAATAATTAAAAATTCCTTTTTTTATTGTAAATTATTATTGCATTTTTATTTCATTGCCAAATTATTGATTAATTATTGAATTTCATTGCGAAGTATCGTGTTTAAAGAAATCACTATGCATAATATCATGTCTAATAATTTTAATTAAACATGCTCTTTCGGTGACAATATGTTCTATGAACATTTAATAACCGTTTATTTCAATTTACAGTATGTATGAAAATCCTTTTAACAAAATTTAAAAAATTTTTTTATAAATATGCATATTTCTAACATTTTTTTTTTTTTTTGAGATGCCATTTTAAAATCCATATTTATACTACACTATGCATAATATCATGTGTAATAATTTTAATTAAACATGCGTCTCTTTGATCACCAATCTGTTCCATGGTCATTTATGCATCTAATAACCAATTTTTATTTCATTTTACAGTGCGTATTGCAAATCCCTCCAACAAAATTTAATTTTTACTTGTTAAAATATATTACGAAACAGCATGTCAATTAACAAAATTATTATTTTTAAATATTTTTTGCCATGACATTTTAAAATCCATGTTTATAATACAATGTTTCTACAGTGTTTATATCATGTGTAATAACTTTAATTAAACATACATCTCTTGTCACATTTATACTTTGGTGAACATTTATGCATTCAATAACCATTTTACTTAATTTTATAATGCGTATGAAAATCCCTTCAATAAAATGTAAACACATTTTTTTTTAAAATATGTATTTTTCTAATATTTTTTTAGGATGCCATTTAAAATCCACGTTTATAATAACACAATCCATAATATTTTGTGTAATAATTCAATTAAACATGCATCTTTTTGGATATCAATATGTTCCATGAGTATTTATGCATCTAATAACCATTTTTTATTTCATTTTACAACGCGTATGAAAATCCCTTGAACTAAATTTTTAAAAATTTTATAAATACACATTTTCCTAATTTTTTTTTTTTTTTTTTTTTTTTTTTGCGATGCCACTTTAAAATCCATGTTTATAATACACTGTGGAAATATCATGTGTAAGAATTTTAATTAAACACGCATCTCTTTCGACACTAATATGTTCCATAATCATTTATAACCATGCACCATCCAAAATTACTATTCGTCCATCATGTAATAATCCTCCATTATCATTTAATAACCTTTTTTAATTTCATTTTACAGTGCGTATGAAAATCCTTTCAACAAAATTTAAACACATTTTTATATAAATATGTATTTTTTTTTCAAAATTTTTTTTGCGATGTCACTTTAAAATCCATGTTTATAATACACTATGCATAATATCACGTGTAATAACTTTAATTAAACATGCATCCATTTGGTCACAAATCTGTACCGTTGTAATCCGTGATCATTTATGTATTTAATAACAATTTTTTATTTCATTTTACAGTGCATATGAAAATCTCTTCGAAAAATCTAAACATATTTTTTTTTATAAATTTACAATTTTTTTCAATGCCACGTTAAAATCTATGTTTATAACACAATATGTGTAATAACTTTAATTAAACATGCATCTCTTTGGTCAGCAATATGTTCCATAATCATTTAATAACCATCTATTATTTACTATCCATAATTACCATCATTTATGTATTTATAAATAAGTTTATAATACAATATGCATAATATGTGTAATAACTTTAATTAAACATGCATCTCTTTGGTCAACAATATGTTCCATAATCATTTAATAACCATCTATTATTAACTATCCATAATTACCATCATTTATGTATTTATAAATAAGTTTATAATACAATATGCGGTACTTACGTACTAACGGTATCTTGGCGACAAACTTGGCGTTAAAAACGGGGCAAAAGTGTCGCCAATGGCATCCCTGCAATTTGGCGGTTTTTCAGTGGGGCCAATCTTAACGGCTGCAGATTTGCTGAGTTTCGACGCCATATTGTTGTGATACGAAAATGCGTATTTGGGATTTGCCAGAAACGGAGAACGATGCAATTTTATTTTTCCAGGAGCGGAATATTTTACCAAAACAACGAAAATGTCCCAATTCGCATGAAATGAAACTTTATTTTGGTGAACGTAAGTTTTGGAAATGCAATTCCAGTCAGTGTGCTCATCGTGTGGGATTCCGAAAAGACAACTGGTTTGAAGGCAGCAGACTTCCATTTCGTACAGCTTTGAGATTCATATACTGCTGGTGCGAGGAGTTGACGTCGATTAAATTCTGTGTAAAGCAACTTGATATATCGGATAAAACTGTTATCGATTGGAACAATTACATGCGTGAATTATGTGTCTTGGATATGGTGAATAAACCAAAAAAAAAAAAGGTAGGTGGACCAGATTACATTGTGGAAATTGATGAAAGTTTGTTTACTAAACGTAAAAGTCGTTGTGGTCGGCATTTTTAAATCGTTTTGATTTTAAATGAAGTGTTTTATATATTTTATTGTTTTGATTTTAAATGAAGTGTTTTATATATTTTGTTTTGAATAAAAATATTTTGAAAGCGTTTTGATTGTTTTTTAAATGTGGATTGGCGCCACTTAAAAACCGCCAAATCTGTAGCGGCGGTTGGCGCGTTTTCACTAATTGTCGCCAAGGTACCGTTAGTACGTAAGTACCCAATATACATAATATGTGTAATAATTTTAATTAAACATGCATCTCTTTCGACATCAATCTGTTCTCTGATCATTTCTGCATCTAATAACCAATATTTATTTCATTTAACAGTGCGTATGAAAATCGCTTCAACAAAATTTAAATACATTTTATATAATTTTATTTTCCATATTAATCTTTATTTTCCATGTTAAATCTTTTAATCCATGTCAATAATACAATATGCATGTCTTGTGGCTGACACATAGCGCGTGCTTATGGAACAATCCGTCACAGCAGATTAAAATAAATATATTTTGACAAGTACAAAAAGACAAATAAATAAACATTTATGATCTGACTGATGAGAGATAGTCTTTTTTGTAATCGCGAACAGCTGCCATGTCTCACAAAAGCTGTGGCTAAAAGGACGATCAACGGCAACAGGTGGTCTCAAGTCGAGAAATTGAATAAAAAAAGAGCATCGATTAAGATGAAGGAAATGCCTGTAGTAGTGAACCCACTCTGCCGTAATAGTTTTTTTACTTTATTTTTTTTACTACAAGTTTTTGACTTTACTCATTGCGTACTTATCAGGGATAATCGAGTGAGATGGTTCTTACGCAAACTGAATGGCAAACATGAAGAATAAAGATAAGAAAATCGCCACTAGGCGAGAGATAATTCCATCGTAGAGATAAAAGTCTTCAAAGTATTTATTTTTTTGTCTCTTAATAAATTCAAAAAGAATTTCTTACTAAATCAGATGTGATAAAAGAAAACCGATACGATGTTTGAAATGATGTCTTCATAAAGAAGAGCTTCGGTTTGATACTTTGGATTTTGGTTTTTCAAATCTTACATATAAAATAATTATATTTGGTTTATTGTTAATAGTTTTTCAGGTAAAACATTTTCTTTAAAAGGACGATAGAAAACATTCAAATATTTTCAAATACAGAAATGATCTTTAAGGATTTGAATTTTGATTGAAATTTGGGAAATTTTGATTTACGTAACTTATCAAAATTAATTATAGTCGAACGGTAATTTCATTTAAAATAACGAAATCAGGTATATTTATAATAAAAACATGAACATACGCCTTCCTCAAAACTGTTCAGGCTTAAAACTTCGGTCTGCTTAAACATAATTCTAATATATCACATTAAAGTATAAAAATTTTGTGTGCATCTAAATATCTATAATAAATATTTAGTCGATAAAATATCAAGGTTATTTATAAATTATAGTTGAAGAATAATTTCAAGTAAGTTATTAATAAAGTTTATTAAAATTATATATATCCGCAAATAAAAATAAGTTAAAAATGTAAAAAAAAATTTATTTTTAATATTTTTTTATTATAAAAAGTCCTTGCATCAAGGGATTTAAAGAAAACTCTAAAATATTTTATTAATTTTAACAAACTTTGAATTACATAATCACAATCGAACGCTCCTTTCATTTTAAAATAACCAAGTCAGATATATTTTTAATAAAAACATAAACATATGTCTTCCGGGAAATTCTTCAGACTTAAAACGTCTGTCTGCTAAACCATGTTGTTAATTCTAATATAACAGACAAAAATACAAAATTGTGTGTACATCTAAGTTTTTATAATAAACATCTACTTGATAAAATATCTAGGTCATTTATAAATTATAGTTTTATAATAATTTCAAATAAGTGAATGAATAAAGTTTATTAAAATTATATATATCCGCAAATAAAAAGATAAATTAAAATGTATAAAAACAATTTATTTTTAATATTTATCATCGTAAAAAAAATCCTCACATCATGGGATTTGAATAAAACTGTAAAATATTTTATTAATTTTAACAAATTTTGAATTAACTTATTAAAATTAATTACGATCGATCGAACGATACTTTCATTTACAATAAAGAAATCATATACATTTATAATGAAAACATAAACATATGTCTTTCGCAAAACTCAAGTTAAAACTTCTGTCTGCTTAACCATATTTTAATTCCAATATATCAGACAAAAGTGTACATCTGAATTTCTTAATTCCTAATTTTAAAAAAAATTGTGTACATCTAAATTTCTGTAATAAACATTTTGTTGATAAGAAAATATCAAGGTTATTTGTAAATTATAATTTTAAATAATTTCAAATAAATTGCGATTAGACAAATATATATTAACAATAAAAAAATAATTTATTAGTCTACGCATCTATGAGAAATATATATATACGCAAATAAAAAATTAAAATGAAGAAAAAAAATTATTTTTAATAGTTTTCATTATACAAAAATCCTTACGTCAATGGATTTAAATAAAGCTGTAAATTATTTTATTAGTTATGGAAAAGGAAAAATCGACATAAAATAAATTTAAATAATAAAATATATATATACATTTCCTTACCTGATATCCAAAAGAGTGATGCACGGCTTTGTTGCTCCCGCCCAAAGCTGGAAGAGACGTTCGACGCATCTTGTACACATTGTAAACGGTGTTGTTGGAGATTCTTCTTCGTCTTGGTGTTGGCGGCTTCATATCCGACACAATCTGACCAACCAGCAGAGCTTCCAGGTACTTGGCAGCCAATGAACCCAACACAATGCTGGCATAACACAAGACAGTCCTTACAGTATCAGGCATCCAAGGCAGGCAGACCCATAAGAACAACCTGCAACTAGCATACAGAACCAACGTCGGTTCTTGACCAACGAGAACGCCGGTTAACAAGAGGATACCAGAATGGATGACAGTCCAGATTCCGAAACAGGTTGCGACAGAATTTCCAACGATCTCCGCCAAAACGCTGGCACACAGCAAGAGATGTGCCATCTCAGCGGTCAGCCGGCCCCGATACAGGACAGTATGCCAGAAATGAACACCGGCCACTGCCAAGAAGGGAAGTACCGTGCCAATCATTCTGGTAGCATCCAAAACCCACACCACCGACAGAGCCACCAATATGATGCTGACCTTAACCGGCAAAGGGTTAAAGTACTTTGCGAGCGTTTTTTTACTAAGGGCATGTCCCGAATTTTTTGCATATCCGTTATTAGATCTGTCCGGCATGTCCCAGAAGGTGACGTTTAATTTGAGGGGTGTCGACATTCTATCCACAGCAGCCCTCCGATCACGAGAAATTAAATAATCGTCTGACTCTCTCCCACACGTCTGAGTCTTTTTTTCTTGTGTTTATCAACAAATGCGGTATTATCTGTTGAGCCCAAGAACTGATGCGATCAACTCGTTTTCATGCCAAGGAGAGAACTCGTGCGTGACAAGCAGTGCCGAAGAACCGACCTCCTCGTGTCGTAAGGCATGCTGGGAGGTCTGTCTAGATTCTCCGCTCTGATTGGTCCGCGGCGGCGCTACGCATCGCGTAACGAAAACAGTTCCGCTGCTTCTGACACATGTTGCTTTTCTTAAAAGCTCACGAGGGGAAGGAAGGAATGAAAAAAATAAAGAAGAAGGAATTAATCGAGTCGTCAATGGATGTGACAGAAGAAAATCGCTCCTTCCTCTTAATAGCATTTTTTAGTAACTTCAAATGAACAATAAAGAAAAAAAAGTGCTATTTACAGACAGAGCTCTTCGTATATCAATATTTAAGGTCGTGGCTCTTTTGTTTGTATCGATTTTCAGTAAAAGGAAGTCATTTGCGTTGCTAATTTGCTGTTTTTATGGTGTTGATTACCCATTAAAAAGACTGTTGGATGGCATTGATTCTCTTTTTTTATCCTTTATGTAATACTATTCGGATTTGTATGATACATAAAAGAAAAACTTCTTATTTCATTTTTTTTTTTTTCCTGGCGATTTTTGAGATGTATTGATTTTGTAGAAAAGAATGCGTATTAAAATAATACGACGAATTAAATGTAGAAATTTTTGTAGAATGCATTGTACATTTTAATCTTATTAATGTGCATATTAAAAGGAATTTTCTAACCGGAAAAAAAATAAGATTTTGATCCGATTTTTTTTTTTTTTAATATATAAATTGAAATTCTTTTGAATTAAAAAATTATAACTAAACTATTATAAAAAATATTGTCTCAGTATTTGTGTGTATTTTTTTTTTATTTATTTTATCAATGTGCATAATAAAAGAGAATTTCAAACCGGGAAAAAGAAAAAGATTTTGAAGCAAAATGTTTCTAAAATAAATAAATTGAAAATCTTTTATTATGAAATTTTTTATTAATTTCAAATGAACAATAAAAACTAGTAATATAAAAAAAAAAAAATTTAAGTCAGTTCCTACTTTTTTTTTTACTATATTGCAGAAAATCCTTTATTAATAATTTTCAGTCATTTTTTTAAGGTCATCTGGCGCCATCTATTGGTAGATACATGCAACTTAAATCTAAAAAATACTAACATGAATTAATTAAATATAATGAATGAATTAATATTTGAAAAAACTGTATTAACATCCAGTGTCACCCACTACAAGTTCGAAAAAAATGTATTAGAACTTGAGTGTATGAGTAAAAAGTATTTTATGAGCGATTGAAAATTTGAACAAGATATATATAGGGAGAGTGTGAGCTAATAGTACGAATTGAAGAAGAGAGTTATTTACAGACAGAATTCAGCAGGGCTCTTCGTCTATCAATATTTAAGGTCGTGGCTCTTTTGTTTGTATCGATTTTCAGTAAAAGGAAGTCATTTGCATTGCTAATTTGCTGTTTTTATGGTGTTGATTACCCATTAAAAAGGCTGTTTGATGGCATTGATTCTTCTTTTTCTTCATGTAATTACATTCGGGTTTGAATGATACATAAAAAAGACTTTTTTCTATCGTGACTTTTGGGATGTATCGATTTTGAAAAGATTTATTGATTTTGTAGAAAAGAATGCATAGTTAAAATAATACGATGAATAAAATGTAGAAATTTTTGTAGAATGTATTGCGTTTTTTTCTTGTCGTGCATTTTTTTTATCCTATTAATGTGAATAATAAAAGAGATTTTTTAACCGAAAAAGAATTTGATTCAACATTTTTTTTTTTGAAAGTAAATGCATTGCAATTATTTTAAATTAAAATTAATAATTAATTATAATAATTAAATATATTATAATAATAATTAAACTGTTATAAAAATTATTGTCTCAGTATTTGTGGGTAAAAAAAAAAAATTCCAATGCTTATTTATTTCCATTAAAATGAAATAAAAAAAGAAAATATTTTCTTTCTCATCCGAAAAAATTTAATTAATTTTTGAAACTAACAGAATAGAATTTGTACATTAATTAATTATGTAATTATTAATTTATTTTCGTGGAAGCAAAATATAAATCGATAGAAAATTTAATTAATATGAAATATTTATATAATATTAAAGTTATGCCATATTTTTACGTGATCTATGATATTTATGGCCGAGTGACTAGCGTTCGGTACCACAGGTTTCGGGTTCGAGTCCCGGGTGTTCCATGGATGTTTGTATTGGTTCGGGATTCACTTTAAACCGTAGGTCCCGGTCTAATATGACTGTAGAGGGTTGGGCGTAGGACTGACAACCATACCCCGTAAAAAGAAAGCATTTCCTGTCTGGAAATCTGTTTGCAGGCAGACAGCCTTGGCTCAGTATGAGGCTGTTGCGCCAATGATGATGATATCATATTTACTAGAATTTAATTATATTTCTGATAATGTTTATATATGTGAGCGCTTGCAACAATCATTGTCACAATCACTTTGAGGGTACATGTCAGCTGCATTTTAAGTTATTAATATAATCTCATGCCCTGTTCGTGTCACAGGGGAAACGTGAGAAACTAGCATGCAGGAGGTCTAAGATTCGAATCCGCTGGCGGCGTCTGTTGTTTTCTTAAACGAGGAAACTTAAGGTCACTTTAAAAAGCTTTTATAAGCCCTTCAATTTCGCAGTCAGGCTGTCCGATGGTAGTTGTTCGATAGCTCACACATATGAATAAACTCAAACAATATTCGACACAGTGGACTGTATGTAAATAAAACTCCTTTATTTTGGCAGCCATCAAACTCGAAGATGAACTGACCGCACAACCTCTCTCTGGGGTTACACTTATTGAACTCATTTGTTTATGCAGGCATCGCGCTCGAGGATCGACTGCCACACAACCATTCTCTTTGGTCGCTGAGTTTCAACTCCCTTTACTTACATTCTTTCTCTCTCTCCCTGGCCCTCACCCCTGCCAGACACCCCCCCCACACACACAGGATGTTTTTCTGGACATAGGGCGTTGACCTCCCCTAAGCAGGGGAACCTGGGTTTCGACGTAACAGTAGTTTTCTCCCATACAACACTCAAATGCAGGACAGTTATCCCTAAAAGTCAGTGCCATCCCTGTATTAGCTGTTCCTTGTAAACGTAAGTCGAACATAGGGTCTTACAGTACAAAAAATGGAGACATAACCTCGCATATATCTGTAAATTCAATTTACAAATTTTTTTAATTAATTAAATGTTTCTTAAAAACATGACAATTGTGAATTTTTTTTTCCTAACAGAAATTCATTTTGTATAAAATTGATTTTAATTCTGAAATTGAATTTTGACTGCTGTGATTAGACTAGATTTTCGACCACACCCAAATGCTGATGAAATGTTAAAAAAAATTAATTAAAATTAAAATAACTGCATTCAATAAAGGAATCTAAGAAATTCTGAATTTTGCCAATGTGAAATGGAAAAAAAAACAAAGAAAAAATTTAAAGCTACCTAACACATAAATAAAAAGTAAATCGAAATACGTTTTAGCTCTAAGGTTAAATATCATAAATTATCATTTTTTTTTTAAGTTGGACATTTTAATAAATGCTTGATAAGTAAAAAAAATTATATATAAATTATTTTAAATTTCAACATTAATTTTTTTTTCTTATTTTATTTCTATCTCTCAATTTTTAAATGTATAGTTTAATTTTATTTATTTAATCAAAATATAACAACAATAATCTTGCCTACAAATAAAACTTGTCATCAAGATTTTTGATGGATCTTCGTAAGTAAAAAATAACTTATAACATCCTTTTTATAATTTATAAAATAATATCATTTTTTAATGAAAATTATATTTATAATATAATTTATATTTATATTAAATTCTTTATTTATATTCTATTCTTTATTCTATTATTATTTATATTTATTTATATTTTATTCTTTATTTATATTAAATTCTTTATTTATACTCATGGAAGAAGGGACAGCTTCTATTGTGATGGAACACGCGCAGGTTGAAGTCTGACTTGGCTCCGTGACGCTGAAGAAGGAGAGCAGTGCCTTCTGGGAGGACTTTTAAAGAGGAATTACCCCGCATTTGGGTATCGTATGGTAGATAAAACCACCCCAGGTAGTGTGACTAACGACACAAGATGCCGAACATCGCAAACGCCTTCGAGTATTCTCGTTTTTTGATACAAAGCCGCCAGTGGATTAAACCTCGGCCCTAATGCTCATCATCGGCACCCGTTTCCAGTGAACCACAAACCAGAATCTGTTTGCTTGTCTTTCAGTAATTATAAATATGGGCCTGATGACCGATTAGCTAGCTCTCTGGCGCTCGGCATCATAGGTTTCGGGCTCGAATCCCGGCGGTGCCATGAATGTTTGTAGTGGTTCGGAATCCACTTTAAGCCGTAGGTCCCGGTCCTAATAAGATCGTAGAGCGTTGCGGCGGAAGTGTTACTCGGCGTCCGTGATTTACATTCAAGCTATGAGCACCCTCTGGGTAGTGCTAAGCGAGTAACGTCTGTGCAGCTCTTGCTTACGGCATAAAAGACAACTGCCTAAGTATTTGCCAGCTGCATTAGGAAAAAAATTTATTTTCTGTTCTTAGTTATAAAAAACCAATTTCGAATGGTAAAGTACTTCATTATTTATTTTATTTTATTTTATTTATTTATTTTTGAAACAAAATAATTTGTTTATGATTTTTTCTACCTGTTGAGATAAAAAGGCAATACCATTGTTTATTTTAAAATAAATAATAAGGTTATAAATTTTGTATATTTTCAAACAAAGAATTTGCATATATTTCTTCTATGATTTTGGTGAAACAATTTTTTATGAGTACAATAATGAAAAAAAAATATATCTTCTAATTTTTAGCAGTAAAAATGTTGGAGTATTGTTTTTTATTAAATTATAACTTAAAAGCTTAGATCTGAAGATATTCTTCACTAAGATGGCAGGCATGTAGCAGATGCAGCGTTACCTAGGTTGAACCATGAACCCTTCTACATTTTACTCGCATTGTGATAAACAATTTGTAACAGACATCTATTAAAGATGAAATATAAAGTACTTCCGTTTTTCTTCACTTTAGATCCACCACAGGCTTTAGGTTCGATTCCTGGCGGTAGCATGGATATTTGTTAATTTAACGCTAAACTGAAGGTATCGGTCTAATTAGCCTAAAGTCTGCAAAAAATGACCGTAGAACGACAAACGTAGCCAAACCAATCACTCTTCATCCAGTCTAGCGGATCTACAGGATGGTTATAATTAATAATCACTATTCAGAACCCTCTAGAACCCGTTCTACCTAACGGAATATTTCATAGTCCATATATATATATATATATTCAGGCTCCGGTATATATATATACTGGGGCCTAAATGGCCGAGTGGCTAGTGCTCTGGTGCTCGGTACCACAGGTTTCGGGTTCGAGTCCCAGCGGTGCCATGATTGTGTGTAGTGGTTCGGAATCCACTTTAAACCGTAGGTCCCGGTCTAACCTGATCGTAGAGCGTTGCGGGGGCATTGTTACTCCGCGTCCGTGACTTATCTTCAAGCTACACGCGCCCCCTGGGTAATGCAAAGTGAGTAACGTCTGTGCAGCGCTTGAATTAAGGCATCCAAGGCCAAGCTGTCTAAGTCTTTGCCAGCTGCTTTAGAAAGAAAAATACCGTATACACCAAGTTTTATCAAAATCCATCAGGTAGAATGGTTCTAGAGGGGTCTGATGGTCACTTTAATTGTAACCACCCTATACTTTTTGACATACGCATTTATTCTGCCTGTCACGGCGTAAACACAGGAACTTTCGATTTGACTTCCCTTATCAGGCTTTGAACTGCGTTTCTCTAGATAGGAAATGCAGCACAACATGCGGCATTTCCTATCTAGCAGGATGCTCCAACCCACTGACATGAATAGAAAATATCTAAATTACATAATAATGTTTTAACGATAATGTTGACATTATAATTTAGTGATAGTTGGCTGGGTTCGAGACTTTCTGAATTCATAATTCTGTATTTTTCCTCGTTCTACAGGACCAGGGGTGGCCAACCCAAATGATCTTGTGGGCTATTTTGGAAACGCATCCTAAGTTCGCGGGCCGCATATAAAATTATATATCCCCTATTAGATTTAGACCCACTACAGACAATTTCTGGAGTGAAAAATTGAACATAATAAGTTATTATTAGTGTGTTTACTATTATTTTTACATGTGAACATAGATAATATAATAATAATGATACTAAACGCACATTGTAAAGAATTATATAACACAAATGAAATATAAAAAATATATAAATATAAACGAAATTAAAAAAGGAAATCATTAAAAAATACTTATTTTACCAGTGCAATATTTGTTTCTCCACTCTTTCACTTAACTTTTGCAAATCGATCTCAATTTGGGTATTTGCACATCGTAATGGATGTTGCAGTTTAGCGTTCGTTATGTTTGAGCGTATTTTATGTTGAGTCAATTTCATTTTAGAAAAAAAAACGATTCGCAGGTGTAAGTTGAACTAAAAGCGTTAACTACTTCAACTAAGAGTCTGGTTTGCTCTGCTATCTACAATCAACTGTACGTGTCTAGAGATGGTCACATTGTCACTGAGGTCATTTAAAGTGAATTATAGAACTTGTTATATTAGATGCTCCAAGATGCGCACGCGTCATAAGTTCGCAGAATATGATTTAAAAATTCTGCGAATTCATAACTGTAAACTCATAAGTAAACCAGGCAATATCTGTCATATTTTCGCAAGAATATTATTTTAAAATTAAAAAAAAGTAACTTACAGGTTAGTAACGTAAACGTAACTTACAGGCTCTATGTTCACTTAAATTGAAACAAAAAATCTGTTATATTAGATGTCCCAAGATGCGCGTGCATCATGACTTCGCAAAATATAATTTAATTATTCTGTGAATTCATAACTGTAAACTCCTAAATAAAACAGGCAATACCTCTCATATATTCGCAAGAATATTATTTTAAAATCATAGTTAATTTTTTCTCATCATTTCGACAGTTAATTTTTCAATATATATATGGATGCACACATAATGCATTTTTTTAATCCATTGGTTTTCCCTACTTTGGCCATTATAAAATAAATATAATTTGTAAAAGTGTGATAAATCTCACGGGCCAGAAAAACATTCAAGGCGGGCTGTGGGTTGGACACCCCTGTACTGAACCCCTGCGCAGTAATGGCTGCGATAATTAAATACTAACCAAAGTATCCAGTAAACATCAACGTCACAATATACTTAGCAACCTATACAATACACCAACTAAATGCTACTAGCCATCAGGTCATATTTTTTCAGGCACCATTGCACTAAAAAGGGAGAACACTTAAATCATATAAATCGCCTTTCTCTAATAAACCAGAATGTCTTATTACGGTTCTGTGATGAATTCGGCTCTCTCTTACCATGTTGTTCATCATGTTGTCCCATGTCGTGTTGGGAAATCGCACCAAATTGGAAAAGCATGTCCATTCCAGCAGGGGGTGGGAGCAGAATCACTCACACTCCCCCAGTGTTAATGGAACAAGAGCAAGAGAGTTTTCCCGAGTCAACGAGATGAAATGGTTACGGGTGAGTGAAGTGGTTAAAGGGAACACGTTTCGGTTTCATTAGGGAAGGAGCCTCAATTGGGGTGCTGCTTGATTTAGGAGTATTTTTGTGCAAATCTTTTGATCTTAAATGAGTTTGATGGATTACTTTTTCATAATGGTTAGATATTTTTAATACAAAACTAGTATCAGTATCTTGGTCACGTAGCAAGATTTTCTCAGATTTCAGCTTTTACAATAAAAGAAACTCAAAATTCAGTAGGCCCGATTAAGGGCCCAATATTAACGTGTTGTTCTAACGCAGCTCGCAATACAGAGTCAGATAATATTTATGCCATACGCAAGAGCTGCATCTCATTTAGCACTACCCAGGAGATACGTGTAGCAACGGACGCGATATACTACGGACGCGAGTAACACTACAACCCGAAGGGCTCTACGACCCTATTAGACCGAGACCTACGGTTTAAAGTGGATTTCTAACTACAAACATCCATGGCGCCCCGGGATTCGAACCCGAAACCTGTAGTACTAAGCGCCAGAACGCTAGCCACTTGGACATTAGGCCCCTAAATTAACGTGCAAGGCTATAGCCTGAAACTGCTTGTGACTATCGTTCCCTACTTTCAGAAACTAGGCGATTAAACAGCAAATATGACAGCTTATATAGTAGCTAGTATCGACAGTCAGGCTGCCTAGTGAACATTTTCCAGATATTTCTCCATATATTGCTAAATGTGGAAATTTACTCCCAAAAATTCCATCTGAAAGGCAATTCTCTCAACATATATAAGTGTCTAGCATCGATAATTAGGCTGTCGGTGAAAGTTTTCCGGATATTTCTCCATATATTGCTAAATGTGAAATTTACTCCCCAAAAATTCCATCTGAAAGGCAATTCTCTCAACATATATAAGTGTCTAGCATCGATAATTAGGCTGTCGGTGAAAGTTTTCCGGATATTTCTCCATATATTGCTAAATGTGGAAATTTACTCCCAAAAATTCCATCTGAAAGGCAATTCTCTCAACATATATAAGTGTCTAGCATCGATAATTAGGCTGTCGGTGAAAGTTTTCCGGATATTTCTCCATATATTGCTAAATGTGGAAATTTACTCCCTAAAAATTCCATCTGAAAGGCAATTCTCTCAACATATAATTCTCTCAACATATATAAGTGTCTAGCATCGATAATTAGGCTGTCGGTGAAAGTTTTCCGGATATTTCTCCATATATTGCTAAATGTGGAAATTTACTCCCAAAAATTCCATCTGAAAGGCAATTCTCTCAACATATATAAGTGTCTAGCATCGATAATTAGGCTGTCGGTGAAAGTTTTCCGGATATTTCTCCATATATTGCTAAATGTGGAAATTTACTCCCAAAAATTCCATCTGAAAGGCAATTCTCTCAACATATATAAGTGTCTAGCATCGATAATTAGGCTGTCGGTGAAAGTTTTCCGGATATTTCTCCATATATTGCTAAATGTGGAAATTTACTCCCAAAAATTCCATCTGAAAGGCAATTCTCTCAACATATATAAGTGTCTAGCATCGATAATTAGGCTGTCGGTGAAAGTTTTCCGGATATTTCTCCATATATTGCTAAATGTGGAAATTTACTCCCAAAAATTCCATCTGAAAGGCAATTCTCTCAACATATATAAGTGTCTAGCATCGATCGATGAATTAGGCTGTCGGTGAAAGTTTTCCGGATATTTCTCCATATATTGCTAAATGTGGAAATTTACTCCCAAAAATTCCATCTGAAAGGCAATTCTCTCAACATATATAAGTGTCTAGCATCGATAATTAGGCTGTCGGTGAAAGTTTTCCGGATATTTCTCCATATATTGCTAAATGTGGAAATTTACTCCCAAAAATTCCATCTGAAAGGCAATTCTCTCAACATATATAAGTGTCTAGCATCGATAATTAGGCTGTCGGTGAAAGTTTTCCGGATATTTCTCCATATATTGCTAAATGTGGAAATTTACTCCCAAAAATTCCATCTGAAAGGCAATTCTCTCAACATATATAAGTGTCTAGCATCGATAATTAGGCTGTCGGTGAAAGTTTTCCGGATATTTCTCCATATACTACTGTGTTCAAAAAAGTGAGACTAATTTTCAATTGAAAATTCCCGGGGGTAATGGAATTTCAATTTTTTTTAGGTTGCTGACACTGTGATCCTTGACATCAGTGTGAAATTTTACGCCAAAATATTCATTAGTGTTTGAGTTACGCTTGGCTTTGTGAGATCCTAACACGGCGATTTTTGAAATGTCTGAATTAATTGAGCAAAAAACTTGCATTATATTTTGTTTGCAGAAACGTATAGAATGTTGCAGAAGGCATTCGGTGGGCATTCCTATATCGGAAAGAAATGTTTAGAAGTGGTATAAACAGTTCAAAGAAGGCAGAGAATGCGTTGAAAACGAAGCCATACCACCATCAACATCAACCGACGAAAGCTCAAGTCCAAAAAATTAAAGATTTGGTGCTTGCAAACTGTCGATTTACAATTAGAGACCTTGCTGAGGATGGAATTTCCAAAGATCGGTCAATTTCATTTTGGGCCTCAAACGCATCAAATCTCGAGTGGTACGGAAAACACTGAATGCGCCAGCTCACACTGCATTGATTCTTCGTGACTTTTTCCCCAAAACTGAAACCCATATCGTTCCACAACCACTGCATTCATACTGTGCGACTTCTGACTATTCCCTAAACTCAAAAGACCACTCCGGAGACTCCGTTTTGAGTCGATTGAAGAGATTTAACGTGAATCGCCGCGCTCTTTGAAGGTCATCCCTGCCGATGACTTTTTAGCATGCATTGAGGATTTGAAAAAAAAGTAAGCATAAGTGCATTGTGTCCGGAGGGGATTACTTTGAAGGCGATGAAATAAATTTGGAAGAATAAATAAAGAGTTTTTGGAAAAATAATAACTGGTCTTACTTTTTGGGCACAGTAGTACATAAAAAAACAGTAATATAATTGTGAAATTATGTGTTTCAGTAAACCCCGTATAAAAATTCTTAAAAAAGGGTTAGTTTCCGTTGTAAAATTAGAGATGACTTTTTAACTTTTTCTCTCATCAAAAACTATAATAATAAAATAATAATAGAATAAAATAGAATGAAAATAACTGATAATAATAGAATTAAAAATAATTAAAATTGCAAACAAGTTGATTAAAATCCAGATAAATTTAAATGATATTGTTCATAAATTTGGATTATTTATATTTATTATAAAAATTTTACCTCATTATTCCATGTATGTAATCGAACCATCCATAATTATTCTTTTCCGAAGAACAACACGTTTAATTTTTAAGCCGCTTTTAAGAATTCTAATTAAGAATTTTTTAATGCAAATCTCATGAAATAAATATTTATTACTTTTTATTGCAATTTGTTTTATCATTTTGGTACTTGTTTTCCGCTCTTTATTATTCTAAATAGTTTTCCGAATAACAACAAATCCATATTCATGAAACGCAATCGTTTATTTATAAAGATTACAAAACAATTTATGATCGTTTATAATACATTACGATAACAAAACTACATGTGCAAACGATTTTGACATGTTGCCATTTGAAGTTTTCTCCGAAAAGCAATGCATCTATTATCGCAAAAGAAAATCGTTCATTTACATTTCTTTCTTTTCGTCTGTTTAAAATGAATCCTTTTTTAAATTCCTACTATTAGTTCACACTCTCCCTATATATATCTTGTTCAAATTTTTAATCGTTCATAAAATACTTTTTATTCATCCACTCAAGCTCAAGTATATTTTTTGAACTTGTAGTGGATGACACTTGATATTAATACAGTTTTTTCAAATATTAATCCATTAATTAAATTTAATTAATTAATTTTAGTTTTTTTTAGATTTAAGTTGCATGTATCTAATAATAGAAGGCCCCAGATGAGAGGACAATTTCAACTTTATTTGTAAATGACATACATAGTGAAAAACAAGTAAGAATAGACTTTAAAAAAAAATTTTATATTACTTGTTTAATTTTTATTTAATTTCTGATAAAAAATTTGATTTACTTTTTTGTTTCGGCTCATAAACATTTTGGTGTGATATAAATTTTTGCCTGACAACAATGAATAATTCAGATCTTGACTGAGAAGAAGCAGAAAGGGTTCGAATTTCTGCAACCAAAATTTCATCGCCAACTTGATAGGAAAAAAAAGATTATTTAGATATTTTTGGCGACAAAATCGATGTTGCGAGGAAATGTTTGTCACTAAACCTGCCGTTTTTCTTTACATCTGTACCGAAATCTTCGAATTTTAACAAAAAGAAAGGCATGAAAAATGAGAATGGTAAAAATAGAAAACTTTAGAAGTATTTAAAGATATTCTAATGACACCGTTATAGTCAACTGGCTTTCGAAATCTGATTTTTCCCTCCATGATTCATGTTGATTGTACTTGTTGAAACAATAAATCATCGGTCGTGCGGACAATGTATTTAATTTTCACATAATTTTATCAATTTTTATGTTCCTCGTTTTATCAAGATATAAAGAGTTAAAAAAGCGTCGACAATAGTATTACATTACTATTTGCTTAAACATTGTAACCGAAGGATTTCCGAAACTCTTTGAAGAATGATTCGCTAAGATTTTTTTGAATAATACACTCACGTCCATAAATTAAGGATAATGAAGTTCAAGTAAAGAAAGAGACAGAAGCAAAACAAATTTGACTTATTTGTAAAGTCTATTTATTAAACAAAAGGTAAAGAGCAAAAAAGATGCTATATGTTTGACATAATTAATAAAAAATGCGATTTTTACTCCCTGGAGCAAATTTCAAAAAAGAACCTATTTACAAAAAACCGTATAACATGGTTAGTATGATGGTTAATATGGAGTATGTCTCCCGGACGATGCAATACAGGCCTTACAACGCCTAGGCATGATGAGTATCAAATTATCAGTCTGATCTTGGGGAATATTACACCACTCATCAAGCAATGCCCTCCGAAGTTCCGGTTGACAGGTGGTTGACGGGCTGCAATTCGTCGGCCAAGCATATCCCACACATTCTCTATTGGATTTAAATCTGGTGAGTATGCTGGCCAATCCATACGGGTGATATCCTCCAATTGAAGGCATTCGTCTACAATGTTCGCACGGTGAGGACGGGCGTTGTCATCCATAAACAGAAATTCAGCACCCAAGGCGCCCCGAAACAAACGTACATGTTGTTCCAGAATGACATCCCGATAGATGTGGCCTGTCATCGTTACACTCTGAACATGCAGGTCAGTTCTGGAACCAAGAATAATTCCTCCCCTAACGAGCCATCCTGCACCACCGTAACGGTGCCGTTCAATGGTGTTCTCTTGGTGGTAATGGGTACCTGGCGCTCTCCATATGAAAGTCCGGCGAGAATCAGACTGCAAACTAAACCTGGACTCGTCGGAAAACATCACACAAGGCCACTGTTGCGGTGTCCACAATGCATGCTCTCTACTCCAGGTTAATCGCAGGCGACAGTGAGTTGCGGTAAGTGGAACACATCTGACAGGCCTACGAGCATATAGACCAATGGGCCCTAAGCGTCTGTACACGGTCTGTCTTGAAACTGTCGTACCGGTAGCTGAAGAGAGCTGACGAGACAGGTCTGATGCTGTGCTCCGTCTGTTTCTTTTGGCAGTAACTGCTAAATACCGGTCCTCATTCGGCGTTGTAACTCGGGGGCGACCTGTGCTGTAACATCTACTCACATTACCATCATCTTGGAATCGTTGCCAAAGCCTGGAGATGACACTCCGGGTGATTCCAAGTTCCTCTTATACTTCTATCTGGGTGCGTCCACATTCTAGTCGTCCGATAATTCTACCACGTAAAAAATCATCCAAATGCTTCCTTTGTGCCATAACTATGCGGTTATTGCACTGAAAGGCTTTTAAAGCGCTTGTGAACAATTTTACTTCTTTGCCACCATTCCTTATATACCCCTCTCTTACACTCTCGTCATTGTGACGTACTATCCGCGCCATCTGGTGGTTTCCTGTAATTTTGCATATTCTTCTTCAAGATGTGTGTGATAATTCTACAGGTGAAATTTTTATTTTAGAGTTCAATTTCTGTGTGATTCTGAATTATCCTTAATTTATGGACATGAGTGTATTTATACAAATTTCGAAACGTTTTGAAGTTTTTCTATTTAAAAAACACATTAACTATATATACAACATACGGGAAAATCTCACATTTGCATGGAATAATCATTTATAATATAATGTAATAATATTTATATAATTTATATATCCTCATCATTTTCACTGGCGCAACAGCCCCATAATGTAATAAAGCCATGTGCCTACTGCAGATTACGAGTTGTTTTTTACGGGGTATGGTTGTTAGCCCTACGCTCAACAGCCGTATTAGATCAGGAGTTACTGTTTAAAGTGGATTCCGACAGATCCGGCAGATTTTGAGATATGAATGTTTTCTCTTTACGGGGAAGGATTTTCAGCACTGCGTCCAACGCTCTACAGTCATATTAGACAATTATCTACTATTTAAAGAGGATTCTAAACCATTACAAGCATCCATAGAACCACCGGGACTTAGGCCAGAGCGCTAGTCATTTAGCCATGAGGTCTCACTTTTAACAAATCTTTCAAGCAAAAAGTGCTGTGACGCAATAAATAAACTAAAATATTAAAACAAAAACTATCAAAGGAAGAAACATGTTTACATTCCTGCAATGTGTAACTGTAACCATTTTGTTTTACATTCTTTATTAGAAATATTACGGGAAAAGTTTGTTAACTCAAATACTTCTTAAAAGCAAACTATTTGCCCCATTTAGTTAATAAATGTAATGGTATCAATTACAGTAACATAAATTAATATAAAACGTCTACAAAAGCGTTTAGCCCTTCCGAATAACAAATTTAATCTTTTACGTTCAAAGACATGAATAATAAATGGAACGTTAATTAAATAAATATCTGCATGGCTTCCCCCTGGGTTGGATCTCATCAAGTTGTCATTTAAGCAGAGTAGGATGTCTTTATTATTGCTTTCATAAAAAAATATTTCGATCAAATATTTAATTTTGACGTGTAATTTCCATTAAAGCGATATTTTAATACTGCACTAAAGAAATTGCATAAGGTTATTGTCATGGGTTATTATCTGTTGCCATAAATGTTTCTAAAGTAATATACTCAATGTCGTCTGCTCTAAATGATCCGATTAATATTAAAAGGAAAATTTAATATCTGAAAAATACTGACAAAACTGACAATTTTAAATGAAAATTATATTCATAACAATTTAATTATTTTCTTAAATTTTGATGATCAACTTCCTTATATTAAAATACTTTTTTTTTTTTTCATTTACGCGTATATATATTTTTTTAATTTTAATGTCTTATCGATAAGTTACAAATTTAGCGACCAAACAAATTGCATTATCTTAGTAAGAGTTAGTATAAATTTAATTTGCAAAATTTATTGGGACTATAGTAACAAAAAGAATTTCGATTTTTATTGTTTTCATTCAATTAAAAATAATTAATTATTTCATTTACTTTTTTTAATTATTTAAAATTAGTTTTACTTTCTGCAATAACAATAATTAATTACACATGAGATATGATTAGTAAATCGGCATTATATATATTTATTCTATGTCTTAACCTATGCATTAAACATAATGTAATTTATTATTTGTTTCTTATTACCGAAACTGTAAATTTTACCTGAAATATATCTTTTTTTTTTTTATTAGAAATCCCCATATTATATACACTGCCAACAATACATAAATTACGAACATTGCGAAATATCCACATATTATATACAATGCAAACAATATATAAATTATGAATGTTGCGAAATATCCAATTACATACAATGCAAACAATTTATTATGAATATTGCGAAATATCCACATATTGTATACAATGCAAACAATACATAAATTATGAACATTTAGAAATATCCCCATATTGTATACAATGCAAATGATACATAATTTATGAATATTGCGAAATTTCCACATATTTTATACAACAAACGATGCATAAATTAAAAATATTGAAAAATATACCCTTATTATATATAATGCAAACAATACATAAATTATGAATATAGCAAAATATCCACATATTATATACAATTCAAATACATAAATTATGAATATTGCGAAATATCCACATATTATATACAATGCAAACAATGCATAAGTTATGAACATTGAGAAATATTCATATAGTACATTCAATGTATTGTTTTGTTTCATACTATATTTCTCTATATATAATAATATGAGAAAAAAAATATACGAAATTATATAAAATGTCGGTAAAATTATACGAAAATAAAATATATAATATATAATAAAAAATAATAATATATAATAAAAAAATATAATATATATGTCGGTAAAATTATGCGAAATTTTCCAAAATAATCTCAAATTTTGGTTCAAATTAGTTATTCTAGTAAAGTTATAAAGATTAAATAATCGAGAACAATAAAATTTATGAAAATTGATGATAAGAACATATTTCATAACTATATCATAAATGTCTAATGTTATATTTTTAGTTAAAAACTATTATTAGTAGCAGCAGAATTTCAAAATATTCTTAGAAAACTGTAAATTTATGTTCCATTATTCATATTATGAGAATAAATAAAATTAGAAAGGATATTTTTTTAGTTCTTAAATTTAATGTTGCTTATAAAACATACTTAGTTTCAAATTTCTACTTAGTATAAAAGAACCTAAGCAAAAGTTTCTTTAACGTTAAACGCTACTATGACTCAATCAGTGAACGCATCGTTGAAGATGAAACTTTTCAGTTTAGAATTTATTGCAGCTTAAAATAAATTTTAAACGGTAAATTTACATGTGCTTTAACAATCATTGAATTATAATAAAGCATGCAGATTCGTATCACGTAGGGAGGTTTTTGGCAAAGTTTAAAATATATCGTTATAAATTTGTTATCCAAGGTTAAGTATTATATTTTTATTTCTTATTAAGAACAAAGATTTGGAACTCCCTTTTTTTAAAATTCAGATTAAGTTTTTTTTTTTTAAGTCGAAAAGGTCTTTTGTTTTACTGACTGATGGCAAAGGAATACATTGCCTTCCAGCAGGACGGGAAATATATTACTTTTGGGACATTTTATTTTTAAGAAAACCGCATTTGTATGTCGCCACCAAGAGAAAAAACGACAATTCAAATAGATTTCCTTTGGTCTTTTTTTATTTTTTTATTTTTATTTATTATTTTATTTTTTTTTTAATTGTTTGTTTCATTGGTGGATGTAGAAGGGAATACATTACCTTACAGGAGGACTTTTTAGGGAATCATTTTATTCGTAGGACTTTTTTTTTTAGGAAAACCGCATTTGTATGTCGCCACCGAGAGAAAATACGAAAATTACTTTTAGGACACTTCAAATAAGTTTCCAGGAAGACTTTTTAGGGAATCATTTTTTTTTTTTTTTTTTTTTTTTTTTTTTTTTTTTTCTTTTAAGACAAAAGGATCTTTTGTTTTACCACGGATGACGAAAGGAATGATTTACCTTACAGAACTTTTTAAGGTAAAGCATCTTACTTTTTATGACTTTTTTTCTAGGAAAACTGCATTTGTATGTTGCCAATAAGAGAAGAAACGGCAATTCAAATAGATTTCCTTTTTTTTTTTTTCTTTTAAATCGAAAGGGTCTTTTGTTTTGCCGACGGATGACGAAAGGTATGCTTTACCTTACAGGAGAACTTTTTAAGGTAAAACATTTTACTTTTCGGACTTTCATGTAGGAAAACCTCCACCGCCACCAACTGGAAAAAAAACACAGTTCAAATAGGTTTTCTTCGGGGTTTTTTTTTTTTTTTTTTTGTTTTTGTTTTTGTTTCATTGGGGGATGAAGAAAGGAATACATTACTTTCCAAGGGACTTTTTGAGGAGATACATCTAATTTTTATGACTTTCAAAACCTCATTTACGTGTCACCACCTATAGAAAAAACGACAATTCAGATAGATTTTCTTTTTTTCTTATAAGTCCAAAGGGTCTTTTGTTTTACCGACGGATGACGAAGAGAATGCATTGCCTTACTGGAGGACTTTTTAAGGTAAAACATCTTACTTTTTATGACCTTTTTTAGAAAAACCTCATTTGTATGTTGCCATCAAGGGAAAAAACGACAATTCAAATAAGTTTTTCTTTTTTTTTTTTTTTTTTTTTTTTTTTTTTTTTTTTTTTTGGATATGGAATACATTACCTTCCAAGGGGACTTTCTTAATGGAAACATTTTATTTTTATGACTTTTTTTAGGAACACCAAATTAGTATTTCGCTACCAAGAGAAAAAACGACACAATTGAAATACGTTTTTTTTTTTTTTTAAGGCTCTTTTGTTTACCGGCGAATGACGAAGGCATTACCTTGAAGGAGGACTTTTTAAGGTAAAACATTTTACTTTTAAGACTTTCTTTTAGGAAAACCGCATTTGTATGTCGCCACCAAAAGAAAAAACAACAATTCAGATAGATTTCTTTTGGTTTTTTTTTTTTTTTTTTTTGTTTGTTTGTTTTACCGACAGATGACAAAGGAAATACATTGCCTTCCAGGAAGACTTTTTAAGGAGAAACATTTAAATTTTAGGACTTTTTTTTTTTTTTTTTTTTTTTTTTTTAGGAAAACCGCATTTGTATGTCGCCTTCAAGACATAAAACCAGAATTCAAATAGGTTTCTTTGTGTTTTTTTTTTCCTTTTTTTGTATTGGTAAATGAAGAAGGGAATACATTACCTTGCAGAGGGATTTTCTTAAGGGAAAGTTTTTACTTTTTATGACTTTTTTTTAGGAAAACCTCATTTGTATGTCCATACAAGAGAAAACACAACAATTCAAATAGGTCTCCTCTTTTTTTCTTTAATTCGAAAGGGTCTTTTGTTTTACCGACCGATGACAAAGGGAATACATTGACTTCCAGGAGGACAGGAAACATTTCTGTTCTAGGACTTTTTTTTCAATTCCTTTATTAGCTCACACTCTCCCTCTATATATCTTGTTCAAATTTTCAATCGTTCATAAAATACTTTTTATTCATCCACTCAAGTTCAGATACATTTTTTTTTGAACTTGTAGTGGATGACACTGGATGCTAATACCGTTTTTTTAAATATTAATTCAGTAATTAAATTTAATTAAATAATTTTAGTTTTTTTTTAAATTTAAGTTGCATATATCTACCAATAGAGGGCGCCAGATAAACTTTAAAAAATGAATGAAAATTATTTATAAAGGACTTTTCTGCATTATAGTGAAAAAAAAGTAGGAATATTTTTTAATTTTTTATATTACTTGTTTTCTTCGGTCTTTCGTTCTACCGACGGATGACGAAGGAAATGCAGCACTTGCAGTGGGACTTTTAAGGTAAAATATTTTACTTTTAGGACTATCTTTTAGGAAAACCGCATTTGTACGTCCCCACCAAGAGAAAAAAATGACAATTCAAATAGGCTTTTTTTTTTTTTTTTTTTTTTATTTCATTGGTGGAGGAAGAAAATACATCGCCTTCCAGGAGGACGAGAAACATTTTACTTTTAGGATATTTTCTTTTTTTTTAGGAAAACCACATTTGTGTGTCGCCACCAAGAGAAAAAAAAACAGAATTCAAATAGGATACTTTTTTTTTTTCTTTTAAGTTGAAAGGATCTTTTGGTTTACCGATAGGTGATGAAGGGAACATATTACCTTTCAGACGGAATTTTTGAGATGAAACATTTTACTTTTAGGTCTTTTTGGGGAAAACCTCATTTGTGTGTCGATACCAAGAAAAAAAATTAGAATTCAAATAGGTTTAATTTTTTTCTTTTAATTCAAAAGAGAGTAAGGATTTTTTTTTCTTTTAGTCGCTTCGTCATCCTTCGTTGAAATACTTTTACACTCAGCAAGCTTGTCGTCTTGGCAAAGTTAGTTACTGAGTCTCAACTTAATTCTCCCTCACAAAATGCAACAAAGAAGCCAAGTCGGAATTTCAATCCGAAAATGGGAAACCATCAGAGATTTCAATCCGAACTGCAGTCACTAAACAATTAACTCGTATCTCCGTGATTAAGAGTTTAGAATTACAAATCTTTACTCATAAATAAAGTAGAAGCGATTCCATTCTCTTTTGGCAACAAAGTTTTTTTTATTTTTTTAATTTCCAATGGAAGGCTACAATAAACAATAAAATAAAAAGAACACATTGAATATGAAAACATAAACGAGAAACGAAGGGCATCACATAGTGACATGATTAACCCATAAGGGCCCATCTTCCGAGTAACGACCATACATAGGAAAGGAAAGAAGTGCAGCGCAAGGTGGGATGAATCCATGTCCTCTCCCAGATTACAGAGTATGCATTTTGGATTTCAAATATTCTCATTCAAAAAAGATGATTGGCCAAATAATCATGGCCCATCAGGAGTCTGAAAAGGATTGGCAACAAATTTGAAATTAAGTATTAAAATATCATAACAACAAACTTGAAATTAACGCATTGTTTTCTAACTCTGATCACTTTGCAATAAAATTTCTTTGTGTCGTTAAAATTAGTCGCTTTACTTTGTAATCGCAATCAATAAATAGTTAATATATGTTGTTCTAATGCAGTTGGCAATACAGATACAGTTAATCTTTATGCCATAAGCAAAGGCTGCACCGCTGTTACTCATTTAGCGCACCCCAGGGGGCACGTGTCACTAAACAATTAACTCTATCTCCGTGTTTTAGAGTTTAGAATTACAAATTTTTAGGAGTTCTGGGTGGTTTAAACAAAGTACTTTGGCTGCTGAGCAGCCACACACTTTTATCTTGATGTTGGAGAAGCGTTGCTTTAGGTCAATGTCCATTAAATCTTTACTCATAAATAAAGTAAAAGCGATGTCATTCCCTTATTCTGGCAAAAAAACTGAAATTAAATATCAAAAAATATCGTAACAGCAAACATGAAATTAACCTACCGTTTTCTGATTTTGATCACTTTGGAATAAGAGTTCTTTGTTTTGTTAAAATTAGTCGTTTTGCTATCTTATCACAATCAATAAATAGTTAATACATAGTTACTAACATCGTCAAATTTCCTTTTAATTATCGTCATCTTTTTTTCAAATACTTTTACACTCAGCAAAGTTAATGCGTCTCAACCTAATTCCCCTTCACAAAAGGAAGCAAAGAAGCCAAGTCGGAATTCCGATTTGAAAATGGGAAACCATCAGGGATTCCAGACTGAACTGTAGTCACTAAACAATTAACTCTATCGCCATGATTTAGAGTTTAGAATTACAAGTCTTTAAAGGAAAAAGAACATATTATTGCTTATGCCATTATATTATTGCCATTATTGCTTATGGTTGTCCATAAGCAATAAAATAAAGAGAACACAAGGAATATGAAAACATCAACGAGAAACGAAGGAAATCGCAGTGACATGTTTAGCCGAAAAGAGCCCAGCCTCCCAGTTACGACCATGTAGAGGAAACAAGTGCAGCGCAACCAGGAAGGTAGGATGAATCCATGTCCTCTCCCAGATTGCAGAGCATGCATTTTGGATTTCAAATATTCCCATTCGAAAAAAGGTCAAACAATCATGGCCCGATTGGCCAAACAATCATGGCCCGTCAGGAGTCTCAAAAGGGTTGGCAACAAACTTGAAATTAATTATCAAATTATCATAACAACAAGCTTAAAATTAACGCATTGTTTTCTAACTCTGATCACTTTGTTTCATTAAATTGTAATCGTAATCAATAAATAAATAATATACTGATAATAACAATCATCAAATTTCCATTTCTGGAATTTTTAATTATTAATCGCTTTTTCATCTTTCGTTCAAAGTACTTTTACACTCAGCAAACTTGTTCTCTTGGGTAGAGTTAATGCGTCTCAACCTAATTCCCCGTCACAAAATGAAGCAAAGAATCCAAATCGGAATTCCAATTCGAAAATGGGGAACCATCAGGGATTTCAATCCGAACTGCAGTCACTAAACAATTAACTCTCTCTCAGTGATTAAGAGTTCAGAATTACAAATCTTTACTCATAAATAAAGTAGAAGCGATTTCATTCCCTTATTTTGGCAGTCTTTACGACACCGTCCTAAGCACTAAAATCCCTTTTGTGTATTTCGAGTGTTCTTTACAGTTTTCGAAGACGGTTTAATTCGAAGGGCTGGCCTTTTAAAAAGTTTTAAGGAAAAGAGTATTGGGATCTTATCGTAAATGCTAAGTATCTCGTCTTTTAAAATACGTTCGATTTTACGATGTGTTTGGTGAAAATTTGGCGAGTATTTTTATTGGGTTATATTCAGCTTTCGAATCATAAACAGGTTAGCAAAAGAAATATTTCACTGATTTAATACAAATTCGTTTTATGTGTTTGGTTTATGGCTGAAGTTTGGCGATAAATGTGTAAGGTTCGATGATTATTATTTTCTGTAACATAATTCTTTAGAACGCCTGAGAGCATATCGGAATGGAAATCGATACCAAACGATCTGGATATTTCATAAAATGAAGTGAAGTGAATTGTAAATTCTAAGCGTTTTGAAGATATATTTTTATGGTAAGGATTATACTATAAAAACATATAATCAAAATATTTTTATTTAACATAGTTATAAGATAGATTCTGACATATTATAGGTTCAGCCAAGCAAAACATTTGGCCTAAGATTATGCGATTTCAAACGCAACCGATGCTTTATTACTTATTAAAAGATGTAACCTGGCATTATCCGGATTATTAAATAACGATAACTTTTAATGAAATAAAATTATAATTATAATTACCTAAATTAAAAATAAATTTAAGTAAAAATCTTATTGTTATAACCTGATTTTAACATTTTCATTTTTAAACTTCATTTTAAACCAACATTTAAACATTTATAAACCTGATTTTCATATTTCTAATGAAAAAAAAAAAAAAAATAATCTGGAAATATATCCATCAAAATCGCAGAATAGGGTCCGTTGGGATTTGGCATCAAAAAATCTTTTCGCCAAAGTAGACCATGTAACGGGTTGCAATTGTAAGTTAAGTGAATTGCAAACGGTACAAAAAATACGGACTCCCACATTTGATAACTTATCGCACAGTTGGCGCCATAAAAAGTCGTCAAATCCCAAAGGACCCTATTTTGCGATTTGGTCAAAATTTCTTCTTATATGCATTTAATAATTATTTCAGCATTCTTCGAAATAAACTATTTATAAATAAATTCATCATACACTTAACATTTCTCACCGTATTTCAGTTTTGTAAAAATTTAATTCTTTCTTTTTTTTTTTTTAATTCATTTTAGAACATTATAAATTAAAAATATATGTATAACAAGTAATATAAAAAAAAATTTAAAGTCCATTCCTACCTTTTTTTCACTATATTGCAGAAAGTTCTTTATAAATAATTTTTATTCATTTTTTAAGTTTATCTGGCGCCATCTATTGGTAGATATATGCAACTTCAATCTAAAAAAAACTAAAATTTGTTAATTAAATTGAATTACTGAATTAATATTTGAAAAAACTACATTAACATCCAGTGTCATCCACTACAAGTTCAAAAAAATGTATTTGAAATTGAGTGGGTGAATAAAAATTATTTTATGAACGATTGAAAATTTGAATAAGATATATAGAGAGAGAGAGAGTGTGAGCTAATAGAAGGAATTGAAAAATAGTATTATATAGAAACTATCTAGCGATTAAGCACTGACACTGTTATAAAGTACATTCCAAATGATATTGAAATTTATATATTTCTGTTATATATTTTTGTTCCTATTTTAAAGTATTACAATGCCTTATAATAAATATGTAATAAATTGTTATACGTCGAAATTACAGGCTTTTATTTAATTAGAGAAATTAATTACAATTTTTTCGTAATTTTTAGCTAGGGATTAGATTAAAAAAATAATAAATACAAAGAAAAAATTGGACTTTTAATTGTTAGGGCTTTAAAGTAATATACATCGACAGGCAAATCTCTTGCTTTGTATATAGAGGGATATATTGCCTAATATTAAGCAGGCATAGAATATGTATTTAGTTGACACATTTTTGTTGAAATTAGCCTGTACGTTAAACTACCTTTGTACGTTTTATCTAAACTAACAATTAAAAACAAGCATAATAAAACCATTAGCAAAAGATTAGCAGGTCTAATTAATTTGCAACGATAAATATATCATTACCATATGAAGTCAAAGGTCAACTTTCTCCACAGCAACAAATGTTTTTTTATATCTTGTTGTAGAGCTCGCTGAATCATCTTGATTTTTCGTCTGATTTCTTTCTACAAAGTACGTGTCAAGTTATTGAGTATTTTCACACAACTTGGAGAAAAACTATCTCAGAACATTGCCAAAGTCATTCCTGTGCCGAGATCACCAACTTGGCTTAATTTTCAATATTTTATCACCTACATTGCTCATTTGGATCATTTAATGCAATAAATATGGTAAATTAAACATCTAATAAACAAGTCCTAAAAAAGTAAATTATATTAAAGTAAAGTATTGACTAGATGTCTGCCCTTTGGTACCACAGGCTTCAGATTCGAATCCTGACGGTGGCATGGATGTTTGTGAGTGGTTCGGAATTTACGTTAAACTGTAGGTCCCGGCCTGTTTAGCCTAAAGTGTACAAAATGACCGTAGAGCGACAAACCAAACCAAACCATGTTTTGAAGACGGCAAAAAGGATTCTTTAAAATAGACTGCAAAAGTAGAGAATGATAACCTTCTTCAAATTATTCCATGAAAAAAAAAGCACTAGATGAGATAAATCCAAAAAATATTAAAAAATAAGTCCAAAAAACAAGTCTTTACACTGTATCCTTAACGAATCAACCACAAAGACAAAAGTAAAACGCAATTTGTCTCTTATTCCAAACAATTAACCCAATCCGATATCGGATGCATGCAAGTAGTAAAAGGTAATGGCATCAGATCAGATGACAAGAAAATAAAATGATTCTGAGTCGAAACCCAATTGAAAAAGGAAACCGAAAGAAAAAAATAAATTATCCAACAGAATTCGGTCTGTGAACAAAATGATAGAATCGTTTTTTGTATTTTTATTGGTTAGAGTGGAAGGTAATAGAAAACTACTATCTGGAAAAAAAAGGATTGTCACTGATGCATTACTTCTTCTGCGAGCCACGAAGGTCATCGCTTCTTTCTTTTAGTTATACTATAATAACGGATGATTGAAAAGGATAGGAATAATTTGGAAAACTAATATTGAAATATTCATATTTCGCAGAAAAGGAATGTGTTCTCCAATCAACCATAGCAAGAAAAATTGGTTAGTCACCAAATCACACGGGTCCAAATACAGCGATATAATAGGGAATAAAAGTGATGGCCGAGTGACTAGCCCTATGGCGCTCGATGCCACAGGTTTCGGGTTCGAGTCCCGGCTGTGTTATGGATGTTTATAATGGTTCGGAATCCATTTTAAACCGCAATATGACTGTTGGGGGTCGGGCTGACAACACCATCCCGTAAAAAGAGAAACACCTCCTGTCTAGAAATCTGCCAGTCGGCAGACTGCCTTGGCCCAACATGAGGCTGTTGCGCCTCTGATGATGATCGTGACATAATATTATGTAAATATATTGCATGCCCGATTCGGAGCTCAATGGCAAAACGCGTGGCTGGTGAGCCTTAGCATGGAGGTTCAATCCACTGTCGGCTTTGTTGCAGACACTATTTGAAAAAACGAGGAGGCTCGATGGCGTTTTATGTTCAGCATATTGCTTCATTAGCCGGACTACCTGGTGGAATTTTTTGCGGTTCGGAATCCCCTTTAAGCAGTAGGTCCCGGCCTAATATGACTGTTAGGAGTAGGGCTGAAAACCCTACCCCATAAAAAGTCAGCGTCACGGAGCCAAGTCACACTTCTACCTACTTTCTCCATCACAACAGAAGCTGCCCCTCTCCTTTCGCTCCTCGATGAATTTTTAGTATATTTTTATTTTTAATAAAGACATTTAAATTTATTTAAGCCCAACTCGTGGCTCAATGGCAACGTGCGCCGCTGATGAGCATTGGGACTGAGGTTAAACGCTAGTGACATTTGTTGTAGACATCGTTTCAAAAACCAGAAAGACTAGATATCGTTTGTGATATTCAGAATCTTGCTCGTTACTCGGACTACCTGGTGGGAGTTTTCCTAGTTTCCTCCTATACGACACGCAAATGCGGGTAGTTACCCCTAAAATCGCTCCCGAAAAACACTGTCCTCCTTCTTCAGCGACACGGAGCCAAGACAGACTTCCACCTACAGAGTGCTCTCTCACAACAGAAGCTGCCCCCTTTCCCTCCATTCATGAGTAGATTACTCATGGGATGTCCGACCACCGCTGCAGGACGGAAACAACAACAAATTTATTTACTGAAACAATGAAAGAGATTTTTATTTTAGAACAAATTAAGAATTCTTATAAATATTCAGTTTCGCGATTAATCCGGTTTCAAAAAGTGAAAGGAAATAAATGGAACTGATTACATAGATTGCGCGGGTCTGAATGGTCGAGTGTCTGGCGCTCGGTAAAACAGGTTTCAGGTTCGAGTCCCGGTGGTGCCATGGATGTTTGTAGTGGTTCGGAATCCACTTTAAGCCGTAGGTCCCGGTCTCATATGACTGTAAGAGCGTCATGGAGCAACAGTCAGACCTACCTACGGGTGCTCCATCACAACAGAAGCTGCCCCTTTCCCTCCATCTATGAGTAGATCACTCATCGGATGTCCGTCCCACACTGCAGGACATTGAGGATTAGTCACATAGATTGTGCGAGATATTGCTTTACTAATCATTATCATCATCATCGGAGCAACAGCCTCATGGTGCAAAAGGTCGACTGCCTATTGGCAGATTTCGAGACGGGAGATGTTTTCTTTTTACATGGTAAGGTTGTCAGCCCTGCGCTCAATACTCCACTGTCATATTAGACTGGGATATACGGTTTAAAGTGGATTCCGAACCACTACAAACATCCAAGACACGACTGGAACTCGAACCTAAAATCTGTAGCAACGAGCACCAAAGCGCTAATCACTCAGTAATCTTTGCTTTATTATTATTGCTTTACTCACATTAGAAAATAATCTTTAACAAGTTGCACTTTTTCTATTTGAAGAAACGTGTTCATCATAACAGATATTCTTCTAATCAGATCTCATTTGTTAGTAAACATATAATTTATGACTATTGAGCTGCATATCAGGTGGAATCATGAACCTAATTTTAGTAAAATCGGATAATCGCAACAAATCTGTGAAACCCCATATCTAATAATCATAAGAATTGAGATTTGGTAACCTGAGAGAATTATGCATGTGACATCTGACAGCATGTGATTATGTATTGATTCAAATGACTGAGCATGTGATTTATGGCCAATACTGCATGCAAGAGTGTAGCTATGTACTAACCTACAATGAAGTTGTGACAGATTTTGGTTTAAAATTTTAAAATAAAATTTCTCATCATTTCATGCGTTTCAAACCTCATTTTTTATGTTTAACTATACCGTAATCTTCCTCTTCAAAAAAAGAAAACTATTTCTATTTTGAGTTAAATTTAAAAATAATTTCTAAATATATTTCTTTCCTTAAACTGTTTGGAAGCATATATTTTTATTTAGCTTTCACATTAAGACTATCCATCATTGATATAACAGACCTGCAGCTATATTATCTCTACCTGATATAACATCCAATATATTATATAATAAATATATTATGCGTCATTTTTTTAATTAAAAAATCTTGTTTTTTATTCCGATGCCAAAACTATGCTTTTGAGGCAAATAATAATGATTGACCAATCTCAGGACATTTAAGAGGACAATTTAAAGAAAGTGCTGTGCTTTTGGCCAATCGCAGGTCATCTAACAATGTAAAAGGGCAAACTGAATGGCTGCTGTCACTTTTTAATTAAAAAAGAACTGTAGTGCTTTTGTGTAGAACTGTATGTATGTGTACTGTATGTAACTGTAGAACTGTATGTGCAGGTTGGGCAAACAGATTGTAATTGGATGTAGTTAGCTTGATATACTTGAGTACTCACAGCTTTGTTAACACACGCATAAATGCCACACATATAATTAAAGACAGGCAATATTTAACACATTTAAAGACATTTTATTATTATAGATTCGTGGAAGGATTCCACTTGTAAGTCGAAAACCTGATACTAAAGTACTCGCGGGTACTCTCCGGGTGAGAATCTGTATTCCAACTAATGCTCAGGGCTACATTAAATATATTTAATCTCGAAATGAGAGACTGTAGATCATCTAAAGGTTTCTCAGGGACAACGTGGGTTGCGCTGTACTTCTCGAGTGAGAGTCTCGAGGCCGACTGACCATTTCTCCTGAACGCGACAGGGAGCACATTTACCAGTTTGTAGGTGGACCACGGTTAGAATTTTTAACAATATCATTTAAATAACCGTTTTAATGATATCACATAATTTTTAACGAAATTATAATTATCTCGCCTAAACAATGCTTGTAAAAATATTACGCGGTTAAAATTTTATGATGATCAGTTGATTGATATCGCAGTTTATAAGGAACGTAGAAACATACTTTCACTTTCATATGTAAAGATTAGAAGCATGGAGTAAACATCACATTATGCAACACATATTATCACCCGAGAGTTGAACACAGATCCTGCTATACTTGTGTGTTTCACTGAAGGGAAGCAAAATAGGAGATGTGTAGGATATTGCTTATCTAATAGAATGCAGCTTATAACATAGAAGAAGAAAATATCAATTCTTTCATCTTCAAAAAAGTGTCAACTTCCTACCGAGATCATAAAATGGAAAAATATAAGCTTAAGATTGAAAATCAATTTCACGAATATCTCTTTTCACCTGATTCTGTAGAATCTAGTAAGAGAACGCTCTGATGCTAAAGTCGCAGCTGAGCCAGTGGCAAAAAAAGAAAAAAAAATCTTGTTGAATTTATGAGGAAGAGAAAATCTCATTTACACATGGATTTCCCTGAGGTCATCCCCGCTGCGTTGTAGAGCAAGAAGAGGGATCCACATCGGACGCATCCTGGCGTCTAGAGGAACGGGGGTGACCTGGCAAGTAAGTCCAGATCTGGACTATTACCGAAAAATGTAGCTTGATATTTTTTTCCCCTTCTCTCCAAGTGTCCGAAAAGAAAATTACCATAAAAAAATTTATGGTATGATCTTGCAATTTGAATTTTTTGTTGTCAGTTTGAATTGGAATGCCGATGAAAACTTTTATTTTTCCACTAAGTTGTGTCACAATGACGATATTTTTTTTAAGAATGACAAATTTGTTTTAAAATGTTTTTGTCGGGGATTCAAATATAATTTTTTTGTTGAGATCAATAATATTTTAGGGTTATTTTCTCAATTTTTAAGCAAATCTAAAATCTTCTGACGTTAAAATAAAGTAACACAGACGTCGATTATCTGGTATTTTAACTTTACCATGATAAGTTCCTGTAGTCGGGTTTTGTCTGTTTTTTAAAAAGTGAACCATCGTTGGACTTATTTATCAATCCAATTATCATTTTACCAGAAAATGTTTTTTTATTGTATCATCTTGTAGTGTACAGGTTGGGCAGCTGGATTGTAACTGGGTGAGGTTGGGTGAGATAGTTGAGGCACTGGTTAAAGAACTCACGGCTTTATTTACTCATGCACAAACACCATGCACATACAATCATAGCATACAATACTTAACACATTTAAAGACCTATAATTATAGAGTTGTAGAGGAACTCCACTTCTAAGCCGAAAATCCGATACTCAGCTACTCGCAGGGTGCGCGAAAAATATTTCTTCGGGTGAGACTCTACAGGCCAATTAATACGAAGGGTTGTGTTAAATACAATTTCTCTCATTATGAACTATAAACTAAGCGTTTCTCAACGTAAGCGTGTGATTGCGCTGTACTTCCTCTCGAATGAAAGCTTCGAGGCCATCTGACAATTTCTCTTGAACGCTACAAAGGTCCTGTTGCCAGCGCGTAGGAGGAACACGGTTACAGAACTAATTAGAGTTTTTAACTATATCATTTAAATAACCGGTTAAACGATACCGTATAATTTTAACCACATTATATTTACTGCGGCTAAACATTACTTGTAAAGTAAATATAAATGGTTAACATTTTATAATCTGGTTAAATGGGGTCGCATTGCATCAAAAACATAGAAACATAGTTTCACTTTCATATATAGATATAATCTCTATTATATCAAGGAGTAAACATCCATCGCAAGTAGTAAACATCCCATTATGCAATACTTATTATCACCTGAGATTTGAAAGCAGATCATGCTATACTTGTGTGTTTCACTGAAGTGAAGCAAAATAGGATGATGTGTGGGATACTGCTTATCTAGTAGAACGCAGCTTATAAAATAGAAAAAGAAAATATCCATTTTGTTCACCTTCAAAAAAGTGTTCACTTCCTACCGAGATCATAAAGTGAAAAATATAAGCTTAAGATTGAAAATCAATTTCACAAATATTTCTTTTCATCTGATTCTGTAGTATCTAGTAAGGGAATGCTCTGACGCAGAAGTGGAGACGACTTTCCGCTCGAAAAACGTCCCCGGTATCAAATCGCATCTGAGCCAGTGGCAAAAAATGAAATATAAAATCTCGTTGAATTTATGAGGAAGAGAAAATCTCATTTGCACGTGAAATTCCCTGAGGTCGTCCCCGCTGCGTTGTAGAGCAAGGGAACAATATCGGACGCATCCTGGCGTCTAGAGGAAGGGGGATGACCTGGTAAGTAAGTTCAAATCTGGACTATTACCGAAAAATATAACTTAAGATTTTTTTTTCTCCTTCTTGCCAAGTGTCCGAAAAAAAAACGACATTAAAAAAATTATTGTATAAACTTGCAATTTTAATTTTCTGATCTCAGTTTGAATTGGAATACCGATGGAAAGTTTTTTTCATCTAAGTTGTGTCACAATGTCGATAATTTTTTTAAAAATGTCCAATTTGTTTCAAAATGTTTTTAGTCAAGAATTCAGGAATTTTTTTGTGACATCAATAATATTTTAGGGTTATTTTTTTCAATCCTTAAGCACATGAAATCTTATGACATTAAAATAAAGACACATAGACCTCAGCCATCTGGTAATTTGCTAAAGGTCTTCATCATTTGCATTTTATTTTAACTTTACCATGGTAAGTTCCAAAGTTTCGGTACCATGTTACTAATACATATACTATTTCATATATAATAATAAAAATTTATAGAAGTAATCATTTTAAAGAATTTTATCAAGAAAATATTTACTTTATAAAACTTAATCAGTGAAAAGTTATTTAAAAAAAGTTTTTAATTTTATAAGAACCAAAGTTAAAGACGTTTAAAATAATGAAATAATTACTAATAATAAATAAAATTCTAGCCTCCTATTAATAATCCTATCCTATCATCCTATTAATAATCATATCCTTTCATCCTAATTATCATACTATTAATAATTCTATCCTGTCATCTTAATTATCCTCCTATTAATAATCCTGAATCCTTGCAGTTTTGAAACTACTAAATTTTTCATCTCTTTCACGCATTTTATAAAATAACATTAAGATGCCTTAACTGTAAAACGTTTATACTTTTTTAAACTTCAATTCCTCTCCTTCGCAATTTGTATTATATATTAAAGTTAAGAAATTGCGTTTTAAATTCACTTCCGCTTTGCAATTGCAATCGTCAGAATTTCTTTTGTTAAATCCTGTTTTATAAGGGATCCTGTTTTTTCATCCTATTAATAATCCTATCCTGTCCCCTTAATTATCATCATATTAATATATAATATCCTATCCTCCTAATTATCATCCTATTAATAATCCTGTCCTATCATCCTAATTATCATCCTATTAATTATTCTATCGTATCAACCTAATTTTCCTCCTATTAATAATCCTATCGTGTCATCCTAATGATCATCCTATTAATAATCCTATCCTATCATCCTAATTATCATTCTATTAATAATACCGAATCCTTAAATTTTTGAAACTTTGCAAAATTTTTCATCTCTTTCACTCATCTTATAAAATAGCAGGCCTTAACTGTAAAACGTTTGCACTTTTTTTAAAAATTTCAATTGCAGTTTGGAATTTGTATTATATTTTAAAGTTAAGAAATTGCGTTTTAAATTTACTTCCGCAATTCCTTGCAATTCCCCAAGTCAGAATTTCTTTTGTTAAATCCTTGTTTTATAAGTGATTCTTTCCGAGTCAATAGCGTGTGTTCTCTCGTCTTCTACACAAAGAACATCTGCAGAGTCAAAAATTTTCTACAGAAAACTCAAAAGAAAATGAAAGAAAAAAAAAAACTTTCGGGAACACACACAAAACATTTCTAGTTTTGGGAATAAAAGCGTACTTTAACTTCTGAATGCCCTACTAGAAATTCTCTATTGTTGAATTAGAAAATAAAAAATATATATTTTTAAGGGTAGAAAATGCCGCTAGCATTAGAAAACAAGGAGAAAATATCTGTCTAGTGTTTAGTTTTGGTCTCAGAATTTCTATGGTTTAATTTAGGTCGTTCAGGATCTAATAAGTGGTATAAAAAAATTAAGGATCAAAAATTATTTAAGAATAAAATGTCCGAATACATTTAATGAAATTATTGGCAGTATGTCACTTATATCTGACTAGAACCCCTAACAAGTAATCAATGCATCCGCCTTAAACCGGATGTTTAGACTTATACCAAATAGCTTATAGAATAATAATTAGTTCATTTCATTCACATGAATAATTTAACAGGGAAAAAAAGGCAAACTATATGCTTTTAGCATATATTAAAAATTTATAGAAATAATCGTTTTAAAGAATTTTATTATTAAATTATTTACCTTATAAAACTTAACCAGTGAAAATCTATTTAAAAAAGATTTTAACTTTATAAGAACCGAATTTAAAGATGTTTAAAGTAATGAAATAATTCATATTATTAAATCCAATCCAATCATCCTAGTTATCATCCTATTAATAACCCTATTCTCTCATCCTAATTACCATCCTATTAATAATCATATCCTGTCATCCTGGTAATTATCATATTAATAATCATATCCTTACATCCGAATTATCATCCTATTAATAATCCTGAATCCTTTCATTTTTGAAACTTTGATAAATTTTTCATCTCTTTTGCGCACTTTATAAAAGAGCATGCCTTAACTGTAAAACGCTTATATCTTTTTAAAACTTCAATTCCTTTCGTTTGCAATTTGTATTATATTTTAAAGTTTAAGAAATTGCGTTTTAAATTCACTTCTGTCTTGCAATTACCCAAGACAGAATTTCTTTTGTTGAATCCTGTTTTATAAGTGATTATCATCCTATTAATAATCCTATCATGTCACCCTAATTATCATCCTATTAATAATCCCATCCTATCATCCCAATTATCATTATATTAATGATCCTATCATATCATCCTATTAATAATACTATCCTGTCAGCCTAATTATCATTATATTATCAATCCTGTCCTATCATCCTAATTATCATCCTATTAATAATTCTATCTTATCAACCTAATTATCCTCCTATTAATAATCCTATCGTATCATCCTAATGATCATCCTATTAATAATCCTATCGTATCATCCTAATGATCATCCTATTAATAATCCTATCTTTTCATCCTAATTATCATCTTATTAATAACGCCGAATCCTTGAAGCTTTGAAACTTTGCAAAATATTTCATCTCTTTCACGTATTTTATTAAATAGCATGCCTTAACTGTAAAGTATTTGTACTGTTTTCGAAAATTTCAATTGCAGTTTGCAATGTGTATTATATTTTAAAGTTTAAGAAATTGCGTTTTAAATTCACTTCCGTCCTGCAATTCCTCGAGTCGGAATTTCTTCTGTTAAATCTTGTTTTATAAGTGATTATTTCCGAGTCAACAGCGTGTGTTCTCGTCTTCTACACAAAGAACATCTGCACAGTCAGAAATTTTCTACAGAAACTCAAAAGAAAATGAAAAAAGAAAAAAAAAAAAAAACTTTCTAGAACGTACACAAAACATTTCTAGTTTTGGGAATAAAAGCGTACTTTAACTTCTGAATGCCCTACTAGAAATTCTCTATTGTTGAATTAGAAAAAGAAAATATATATATATATTTTTAAGGGGAGAAAATGCCACTAGCATTAGAAAACAAGGAGAAAATATCTGTCTGGTGTTTAGTTTTGGTCTCAGAATTTCTATGGTTTAATTTAGGTCGTTCAGGATCTAATAAGTGGTATAAAAAAAATTAAGGATAAAAAATTATTTAAGAATAAAATGTCCGAGTAAATTTAGTGTATTTATTGGCTTTTGTTTTGGAATAATATTCATAGATATTTAAATTGTAGCTATGGATAGAATTTAAAGCAATTTGAGTGATAAAATAATGCATTGAAAAAATATTTCTTTAAAAAATATTTTATAAATCAAGCTAAATTGCTCATCAAAATATGATTTTCATACTATCAGCAATTATTTCAAAGATAAACACAATTGTAAAAAGTATTGCGGAACTTGGTAATAAACATAATTGAAATGGTGTAATCAAAAGTGTTTAGTTCGCATACATTCTTCTAAATTCACAGATTATTCTTGAAATTCTTGTTAGCAATATTTTTGTTCAAAATCGGAAAAATAAACATTTAGCTCTTAGATTTAATCGTGTGCTAAATAATCTCTAAGCAATTCAAGATAAAAACAATTGAAAAAAATTAAAGAACTTGGTAATGAACACAATTGAAATGACGTTGTCAAGAGTATTTGTTTTCGCATACAGTCTTAGGATATTCACAGGTACTCTTAAAATATTCGTGAGCAATATTTTTTTTCAAAATTGGAAAAATAAACATTTAGCTCCTAGATTGAAAAATATCCTAAATATACCTTTTTTTAATGTACTAAATAATCTTTAAGCAATTCAAAGATCACAACATTGAAAAAAAAATTATTGAAGAACTTGGTAATAAGCACAAGTAAAATGACGTAGTCAAGAGTAGTTGTTTTCGCATACATTCTTAGGATATTCACAGATACTCTTGGAATTCTCTTGGGCAATATTTTTCGAAGTCGCAAAAATAAACATTTAGTTATTTATAGTACTAAATAATCTCCAAGCAATTCAAAGGTAAACACAATTTGAAAAAAAATATTGAACAGCTTGGTAATGAATTTTAATTCAAATGCAAGAGTGTTTGTTTCGCATACATTCTTATAGTATTCACAGATAACAAGTGGGATGAAAAATTCGTAGGCTAATACATAGATGGCCCTACTAGTCTCAAATCCATATGATTTTTAGTTAGCCTAACCTTCAAAAGACACGTGTATAAATTTGACAGCTGTTGCACTACTAAAAACTAAAAATACTATAACTCACATACTAATAGTGCAACAGCTGTCAAATTTATACACGTGTCTTTTGAAGGTTAGGGCTAAAAATCATATGAATTTAGTACTAGTAGCGCCCTCTATGTCCCAGCCTACGAACTTTTCAGCCATTCTGTTACTCTTAAAATTCTCATGAGAGCTATTTTTTTCGAAGTTTTCAAAAATAAACATTTAACTCCCAGATAGAATAATGTCCTAAATATAATAAATTTTTTTTACATGTTCTAAATAATCTCTAAGCAATTCAAAGATAAACACAATTTGAAAAAGTATTGAAGAATTTGGTAATGAATACAATTGAAAAAATGTAGTTAAGAGTATTTCTTTTCGCAAACGTTCTTTATTCACAGATATCTTTGAAATTCTGGTGAGCAATATTTTTTCGAAGATTGTTAACCTAAAGAACTAAATATTCAGAAATTTAGAACACTGGTATGATTCATGGGTTTTAATTCCTCCAGTTTGAGTGTGTTTATAAAATAAATGAGCAGAATTAGACTGTTTCAATATGTCTGCTTAAATAATATGTGGAAGCAAATTAAAACATATAAAACATTGACTTTTCCTTAATCTGCTTAACATTGTGTTGTATATCATCATTAGCATGTTTTCAAAAATCTTAATTCTTCCAGTTTATAAGATACATGAGTAGAATTAAAATGTTTCAATATGTCTGCTTAAATAATATGTAGAAGCAGATTAAAAGCATTGAATTTTCCTTAATCTGCTTAACATTATGTTATATACCAACATTAAGTAGAGCTAATTACAATAGTATTTTGCTCTGGCTATTTATAAAGCAGGATATAACGATATACTTCAATGGCATTGTCTATAGTGAATTATATCTTGACCCATAATAGAAAACATCACTTAATATAAACAACAGAAATGTTCGATAACTTGTGAAGTGAATTACAAATGAAATGAGAAAAATAAAAATTAACAAATAATGAATTTCAAGTATGAAACTACCAAATTTAGTGCCATCATACTGTAAATCAAACTGTACTTAATGCGTGATGTAACCATGCTTCTTCCTACTCACTGGTAAGAGCACCCCATGTAGCGTTCAGAAGAAATGGCCAGTTGGTCTACAGAGTCTCACCGGAGAGGAAGTATATTTCGCGCATCCTGCACGTAGCCGAGCATCGGGTTTTCGATTTAGAAGTGGAATCCTTCGACGAATCTACAATTATCTGTCTTTAAATGTGTGAGTTAAATATTGTGTGTCTGTAATTCTAGTATGTATGTGGTGTTTGTGCGTGTGTAAATACAGCTGTAAGCTCTCCAACCTGTGCCTCGAGTATCTAACCCAACAACCCCCAGTTACAATCTGGTTTCTCAACCTGAACGCGGCCTGATGACCAATTGGATAACTCTCTGTCCTTTAGTAACACAGGATTTCAGGTTCGAATCTTGGCAATGGCATGGATGTTTGTGAAGGGTTTGGAATCCACATTAAATTATAGGTCCCGGTTTAATTTGGTTAAAGTGTACACAAAATGACCGCATTGTGACAAATCAAACCTACGTACTGGCAAGAGCGCCTCTCTGGTGTTTAGGAGAAATGGTGAGTTGGCCTACAAACTCTCACCCGGAGAGGAAGTATATTTCGCGCATCCTGCACCTAGCCGAGTATCGAGTATTCTGTATAGAAGTGGAATCCTTCCATGAATCTATTATTATCTGTCTTTAAATATGTTAACTATTGTATTTCTCTAACTGTATGTGTGGGGGGATTGTGCGTGTGTAAACAAAGCTATGAGAAGTCCAACCTGTGCCTCAACTATCTCAATCCAACCACACCCTGTTACAATCTGGTTGCCCAACCTGCACACTACAGTGACATGTAATCTCATAATAATTTTTATTGTATTTTGCCGCATGGCATTGTTTAACAAAAAAAAAAATCTCAAATATAAATTTTTCCTAATTTCTCGATGAGCATTGACTTCCAAATATATAAAAGAAAGATTCGAAAAATTGCACGGTCAAAATATTAGTAAATTTTCATAGAAATTGCATAGTATACATAAAAAATAATGCTGCATTAAAATATAATATGCAAATTAGAGAAGCTACTATTAATTCGTTTTATTCGTTTAAAGTAATTAAAACGGGGCCAAAAATAAGCTTTAAAAAAAGAAAAAAAAAACCTGCAAAAAAAAATATATAATAAAATAAAAAAAAAATTAGTTAAATAAAACAGAGCTTTTAAATTATTCATTTAAGAACCTTCTGTTTATATCAATATTTGCTCAAAATATTTACAAAAAACTGAATACAAACAGTTTAGATAGAAAATGAATTAATTTGATCTGCTATAATTTAAAAAATGAATAAGATTAAGTGTTTTTTATTCATGCATAGCCGAAAATCATAAACATTTAATTAATTCTTTCTTATGTAAACTAAAATTTGTTCTAGGAACTTAGCGATAAATTAAAGCTCCTAGATTGAATAATGTCCAAAATATAATACCTTTTTTAATGTACTAAATAATTTGTAAATATTTTATTAAACGAGATGATTTTTTTTTTTTTATTATTTAATTGCAAGGTAACTTCTCATTTGTGTGTATTCTTTCTGTTTTTAGATTAGTGTTCCATATTTAATTATTTATTTATTTTGTTTATTTCAAAAATTGCGCTAACATATAATCTTATATTTAACTTTTACATTTAAAATTCTTTTTATTTATATTAACATTTTCTTTCTATTCTGCCATAACGGAATAAATTGAATAGTGTGAATGTGTATTGTTCCTGTTGTTAATCGTTTGATAAGATTTTAATCAATTAAAAACGAATGCAAAAAAAAATTACTTTTTTTTAATTAAAAATATTTAGAATCTCATTTGCGATGAAATTTTACATACATATTTTAATTCACAATAAAATTTAAATGTTTTTCAATTCCTTCTATTAGCTCACACTCTCCCTATATATATCTTGTTCCAATTTTCAATCGTTCATAAAATACTTTTTATTCATCCACTCAAGTTCAAATACATTTTTTTTAACTTGTAGTGGATGACACTTAATGTTAATACAGTTTTCTCAAATATTAATTCAGTAATTAAATTTAATTAATTAATTTTAGTTTTTTTTTAGATTTAAGTTGCCTATATCTACCAATAGATGGCGCCAGCTAAACTTAAAAAAATGAATGAAAATTGTTTATAAAGGACTTTCTGCAATAGAGTGAAAAAAAAAGTAGCAATTGACTTTAAAAAAAAAAAAAATTTTATATTACTCGTACGTCTTAAAATGTGTTAAATATTGTATTTCTCTAATTGTACGTCTGCAGTGTTTGTGCGTGTGTATTACAGCTGTGAGTTTCAAACTCTCGACACTTAAATCGAGTTTTTTTATAACGACAACCGACTCTTTTCCATAATATTATAAATAATGACCTTTACTAATGCATTTAGTATAATAAACTCAGTGAATTTTAGTGGACTCGTATAACTATAAAAAGTTTTTGCATTAATAAAGCATTTTTTACAATTTTAAAAGTGTAGTATTTACACTAATTTAAAGGGAATCTCCGTACCCTAAGTTTGCTTACAAACAATACCATAGATCCTATAAAAATAACAGTAACAAATTAACAGGATCTCTTTCATTGGAAAAACAGCTCCTTGGTGGGCCAGGGCTGTCTGCCTGCTGGCAGATTTCAGGACAGGAGATGTGAGTCTATTAGATCTATTTACAGTCATATTAGATCGGGATCTACGGTTTAAAGTGCATTCCGAACCACTACAAACATCCATGGCCCAGCCGGGACTCGAACCCAAAACCTGTGACAAGAAGTGCAGAGATCTAGTCACTCGGCCATCAGGCCCCAAATGAACATGTGCCAAAGTATTGTGGAATACCTTAAGACAAACAAAAGAAAATTTTACATTTTAAGAACAAAGATGCTATTTTTGTAATACATTAAATCTTAATTTTTCTTAATAATTGAATAATTTCTATTAGATCCTTTTTTCATTTTTGATCCAAGACATCTATTTATAAGCCTCAATTCTGAGAAAAATATCTCTACACGTACTAAGCAAGCTGTTAAAACACTAACTGTCTTTTCTGATGTTAAGTAGGCGATTTAATAGTATTACTGAAGGATACAATTAAATCACCTACTAAGCATTTAATTTTAACAATTCTTAGAAGTTTTGAAAAAATAAAAATTATTTTTATAAAATAATTTGAATTTTAAACCCACTCAGACCTCTGACCTATTCCTTTAAAAAGCTATAAATAAAAAAAGCGCTGATAAAACAGTCTTTTAACTGCAAGGCAATTGAATCGTCTATTTAACATTTAATCTAACATGAATTCTTTGAATTTTGGAAAAAAATAAAAATTATTTTTATAGAAGATTCAAAATTTTAAATCCACTCTCCACATCTGGCCTATTCCTTTAACAAGCTGTTAAAAAAAAAAACTGTGATAAAACAGCCTTTTAACTGCAAGGCAATGTGGAATTCGCAACGATGCATTGGAAGATTGAGAAATAAATCAAAGAAACCCTTCCACCAACCAGATGGCGACACTGCGCCGCCTTATCTTCCGGCAAAGCAGTACAAAAACATTTCTCTGTTGCCTCTACGTCTTTTTGTTTATTATCTTTGCTTTCCTTTGAGCCGGGTGACGCCCGCTACACAAATAAGCTTTATGGAAAGCAAAGCTGGTAGCTCAGACGCTCTGTCTGAAGCACAGAAAGAGATCTATCAGTTTAATGATTCCCCTCTCGCACTTAATTGAGCCGGACACAATGCCGGACCTTGTTTCCGGACTGGAGAACCCAGGAATTCTGAATGATATTTCTTTTCCGGTCTCACTTTCCGCGGGGTTTGCAATTTCTGCCTTAAGTGTATTGTTTTCTGATCAACAATAGATAATGTCATTGGAAAGCGCGTATCGGGTTTGTTTTAAGTAGGCAGAGAATGATGCGTTTGTTATTGCTGTTTATAGGTATGGGTTACAGCCACGTAATGACTTTTAATAGGCTGGGATAAAAATAGATGATTCATTTATAACCTCGAACAGGCAGATACCATGTGATCGAGTGATTGGAAAATGTTATATTAAATATTGATTAGAATCTTGCAAAATGTTTTTAAATAGTATCAGGGAACTGAACTTAAAAATTGCTAGTATACATAAATATCTAACTACTTTAAATATGTCTTCTTATGGCTAATATATATATTCTACATCATCAACATCAAATCGTCTACAAGTAAAACAAAGAATAATATTAGACTTCGGACATTCAGATTCCATGTGGTCAAGTAACTGGAAATGTTGTACTAAATATTGACTAGAATTTTGCAAAAAGCTTTTAAAATGCATCAGAGTATCTGAATTTAAAAAATGTTAGAAAATAAATATTTATAATACTAAACCACTTTAAATATGTCTTCCTATGGCTAATATGGGCCTGAATGGCCGAGTGGCTGGCGCTCGGAACCACAGGTTTCGGGTTCGAGTCACGGAGGTGCCATGGATATTTGTAGTGGTTTGAAATCCACTTTAAACTGTAGGTCCCGGTCTGTTTAGCCTAAATTGTGCACAAGATGATCGTAGAGCGACAAACCAAACAAACAATATGGCTAATATAGTTGGCGGGTTTTTTTTTTTTTTTTTTTTTTTTTTTCGCATCACAAAAAAAAGGATATTATTATACTTCGAACAGACAGATTCCATGTAATCGAGTGATTGGAAAATATTAAACTAAATATTCATTTGAATCTTGCAAAAAGCTTTTAAACAGTATCAGGGAACTAAAAATTGTTAGTATTGTTAAACTACTAAAAATTGTTAGTATGCATACTAAACTAAAAAATTGCTAGTATCCATAAATATGAATAATACTTAACTGCTTTGCCAACATTAAATATATCTTCCTATAACTAATATATCTGGTATTTCTTTTTCATATCATCAACATCAAATCGCCTAAGAATGTAACAAACAAGGATATTAATAATGTAAATGTATTGTTTACTCATTTATATTCATTTATGCTATGTTTACAAAGTTAAACACAAAAATGAAAGAAATAAAACAGTGGGACACTTTTCTTAGAAATCCGCGTGTGCCAAATGAAAAAAAAAAAAAAAAAAGAACTCACATTGTTTACTAACAATATTATATTTATGTTTAATGCGCCATTTTATCTTTTTCCATATTAGAATTTTATGTCAGTTTTTTATACATTTCGTTATTTATATGAAGTAAAAAAATAAACAATCTATTTTTAAAAAATGATGAATTATACTTGCGGAAATATGAGGTTATCATCATAAATTTTGTGCTAGTCTTTAGCGCAGCTATTCTACACTGGCGGAAAAAAAATTCCAACACTAAGAAAGACTTGTGTTAGATAAACGAAATTTGGTAGGCGTGTTTATACATCTGAAAGATGACATCGATTCAATTTTCGCGCTTTTCGCATAAGTGTAGCGCCACTCGGAACATGCAAATCAGGTTTGCTTTAAATGCGTGCTGTAAAGTTCGTGAGCGTTATTGAGCATTGAAATATGACGTATTGAGTTGATGTTAGCCAAGAATGCCTTTAAGAAGACGAAGAAGCCATTATAAACAACTCACCGATTTTGAACGAGGGCGTATAATAGGACTAAGGTGGATTTTCTTTTCGCGATATTGCAGAAAGACTTGGCCTTAATTTGTCCGCTGTGCATGATTGTTGGGAGCAGTGGTCAAGGGATGGTACTGCCTCGATAAGACCGGGTTCCGGGTGACTACGTGGCACAACTTAGAGGGAAGACCGCCGTATTCGCCGTACATTCTGGCGCATCGTACTGCGTCTGCGGCAGAAATTCGAGCTGCAGTTGGTACTACAGTAACACAACGATTGTTAGAAATCGGTTACTTCAAGGACAGCTCCGAGCCAGGCTCCTGTAGCGTGCATTCCACTAATCTAAGTCATTGCCGTTTGCGATACCAGTGGTGTCAAGACAGAACTCATTGGAGGGCGGAGTGGAGATCTGCTATGTTTTCAGATGAAAGCAGGTTCTGCCTTGGTGCCAGTGATGGCCGTGTGTTGGTCCGAAAGAGGCCAGGGGAACGCTTGCAACCTAGACACACTGGACCTACACCACAGTCATGGTCTGGGGAGCAATTTCCTATGACAGCAGGAGCATTCTCGTGGTAATCCCAAACACACTGACTGCAAATTTGTACTTCAGTCTGGTAATTCAACCTTCCTTGCTGCCATTCATGAACAGTATTAAAGGGGGAGTTTTCCAACAGGATGACGCTCGCCCTCATACCGCTGTTGTAACGCAACGTGCTCTACTGAGTGCCAACGTTACCTTGGCCAACGAGATCACCAGATCTGTCTCCAATTGAGCACGTATGGGATATCATTGGACGTCATCTCCAGCATCATCCACAACTAACACTGACCGTCCCAGTATTGACAAAACAAGTACAACAAACATGGAACTCCATACCACAAAATGACATTCGGCACGCACCTGTATGACACAATGCATGCACGTTTGCAGCCTTGCATTTAAAATTCTGGAAGGTTACACCAGCTATTAATGTAACAGCATTTTACATTTGCAATACATTTTCTTTATCTTAAATTAACCTGTGATCTTTAAAATTTAATCAATTAAGCATGTTAACTAGACAAATGCATTGTTCGAATTTCATTACTCTACAATAGTTTTTTCTTGGTGTTGGAATTTTTTTTCCGTCGGTGTATTATTTTTCTATTTAAAATTTTACCATAAAACTGAGTAACGCATTACTCTTAAAAAATGACAAATTTATTTATTATTTTTCTTACATTTTTTTAATTAATGTTTAAAAATGTTATGAGAGAAAACAGAAAATTTCAACAGGCGGGTAAAAATGTATGCCTTAAAGAGAAACTAACATGGTATTAGAATTCATATTCCTTCTTAGTTAATGGTATTTGAATTCATAACAATTTCCACCTAGAATTAAGACACAATTCCAGTACATTTCTTTTTTCATCGACGCTCTCTATTTTACTATTATTTAACTATAACTGATTAAGCAAAAAGTCACTTCTGAAAATGTGTAAGTAGTTTATTTTATAGTTAAATTGTGCATAACAAAATAAGGATATCCCAAAATTCATTAAAATTAGGATGATATTTCAATACCTCAGCTGAGTTATGATTGATGGGGGGTATACTTTATTGCAAACTGAGTAGTTTTCGAGGGAGACAATTTGGAAATATTTATTAAAATCCCCTCTTCAGTGAATTTTTGAACGCCCCTTGTAATAAAATACATATTATTAGGGGCCTGATGACTAAGTGATTAGCGCTCGGTGCCCCAGACTTCGGGTTCGAATCCCGGCGGTGCCAGGGATGTTTGTAGTGGCTCGGAATCCACTTTAAACCGTAGGTGCCGGTCTAATAAAACTACTACTACTGCATCACATCACATCACTTTGCCTACAGCTGAGATGTCCCTTTGCGGTTTGGGAATGGTATGGGTGAGAAGTCTGATTGGGCTGTGTGACGCCATTCGGTCTGACGACATACGGTTTAAATTGGATTCCGAACCACTACAAACATCCATGGCACCACCGGGATTCGAACCCGAAACCTATGGTACCGAGCGCCAGAGCACTAGCAACTCGGCCATCAGGCCCCGGTCTAGTGTGGGTACTTAAGGCTGACAACATTCCCCCTTAAAAAGTCAGCGTCATGGGGCCTCATCAGACTTCTACCTACAGGTGCTCCTTCACAACAGAAGCTATCCCCCCTCCATCCTTTTCCTCCTTCTATAAGATCACACGGGTTCTTGGACTAGGTCTAGATATTGCTGTCTACCAAGTGAGATAAGAATCAATTATTACACTGTGATTATTAGAATTATATTTTTATTATTAAGTAAAGCCGATGTAATAATCACATTATTACATCGGCTTGACTTAAAATAGTAACGTTTTTGTTTTTGGCGTTTTCTCAATATCGCGTATTTTATAGGAGGAATAAATATCGCAAAATATAAATTTTAATTTTTAAAGAAAATTATATTGTCCGTTTATTACTTATATGTAAAAATTACATTTGCAATATCTACAGTTTATTACTTTTGTTTCTGTGGTCTCCTATTTGACACCTGAAGTCGAATGGTGCCCTAGCAATTTTATGTCTACCCCTAAAGATCAATATCTACCATTTTGAT
>BPLQ01010295.1:0-74042 GCA_021605075.1 Caerostris darwini
TTTTTATAGTTTGTAAAATTTCAAGCGAATTCAAAAATTATAAAAATAATGTATAGTATTGTTTGAAAAATTGCATTCTCAATATAATATTTTTAACCAAAACCAATATTGCAAAAATAATGTTGTTTTTTATCTATTAATTATTTTAGAAAATTTATTTTGATATTTTTTGTTATTATTTTTTATATAATCATTGGGATATTTTTCCAACACTAGAGTACTTAACTTTCTTCGGTTCTATCTCTAAATTCGCGAAGTTTGTTGGCCACCACACTTAGGTGAATCAATATTGGTCGCTGACGTTTCACAACTTTAAGCAACTTTAAGCATAGAAAAGTTCAATGTTTTGATTCACAACTTTTCATTCCATATATTTTATTCCAATTCAAATTCAAACTTAGAAAATAAAAAAAATATTTATCATCAAATCAGGTAATACTTACATACATTTAATTTATTTCGCATAGAAATAATATAAATTTCATACAATATAATTTTCACAAAATTTAAAGTAGTACATAAAACAATAATATTCAGAACATGAGAATTTTACGGTTATGTAGTACAGGCATCGAGACACGGCGCCATCTAAAAATAGTCATTATATTGTTCGAAAAATGAAGCTACGAATTCCTTTAATTGCAGTATTGCAAACCTATAGAAATTGGCGGAAAATTGGCGAAAATTCAGGGTTGCAAGATTGGCGCCCTCCTCAATGCTAGATTTTAACTGATTTTGCATTTAAATACAAAAAAAAATCTGAATAAAAACTATCCTATTTCTCAAGTTGGAACAAAACACACAGTCGGATGGTTAGTTTCGGAGTTCATCGCGAACAAACATCGTGACACGGGAATTATATATAATAAATTTCTCTATTTAATCTAGTTTTTTTTCTCTGTTCATATTCACCTTATTGTTTGCCAGAAAATTTTGCGAAAACAGTATCAAGATGGCGCAATATTAGCGCATTATTAAAATTTTTCTTCTTTTCTGTTTATTTTTTGTAATGGACAATGTCTCATACCTGCTATAAAAAAAGTAAAACTAATGGAATTATTTGGAATTTAATGGAATTATTAATTATTTGGAATTAATGGAATTATTCCTACAAAAATTAAATAATCAGGTAAGTTGAAAAAGTTAATGATATTTTTGAAAAATAAATCTAAGTTGAAATGTACGTGGGTATTTTTTTTCTGAAAATTTCACATTATTCTTCCTTAAAAGTAATATGGATTACGTTTTAAGAGCATTCTTAAATAGAAATGAATTATTTTTTCTATTTTCTTTCAAATTGTTTTTGTTTTTCTTACGTGGACAAAATTATAATAACAGAAAAAGAATGAGAGAGAGATAATAAGAGATTAGAAAATTAATTTGCAGGTGTAATTTTATTATATACATTTTATAAACCACAAGATTTCTGTATAATTTGTAGTTTTATTAAAACATCTCTTTAAAGTTCACAAATATCGGCAGCATAAATTTTAGTAAATGTGAACTCAGCTTTTCCCGAAATATAAAATAATTTCTGACTTCCAAATTAACTAAATACTATTTAAAGCTATAAGTATGCAGTTATTTGACCGATTCTCCCCCCCCCCTTTTCCCCCCTTCAATTTCAGCATAACCCATAACAGGCAGAGAAATATTTGATAGATTTTTAAAAGTATAAAATTTGATCAACACTGTCATGTTTTCGTTTTTTAATTGATTCCTTTTCATGAAATAAATGTAAATTTTCAAATTTACTATTCATTTCTTATTATGTAAATGTTTACATTTCAATTAATACATGTCCCGATGCGTTTTTTCTATTTGAAGTCAAAAGTAGGAATAATAAATAAGACACTCATATTTCTATAACTGATTTTATAAGAATAGTAATGAACAAATATTTTATAATATAGAATGAATTATAATTAGAAATTTTGATAGAACACGATAGTCTAGATGTTTTATTTCATGCAACAAGCATTTTTCTCTTACAATTCTTTTAAGAAATTTGATTTCAAAATAAGAGCTTTTGTATTGGTTAAAGCCACGCCTTAAAGTACTTTGAAGTCCTTGGTTAAAATTATCTACAAATCATTTCAATCAATACTTATGCTCATTTCCGAAACTACTTTTTTTCAATTAAAGAACTATTTTTCATATGCATATGTTTGCTATTCAGATTACTAAATCTGCCCTCAAATATTTAATAATTCTTATAATAAATCAATAATAAATACAAAAATAAATAATAAATATTTCTTGGGGTATATAAATAAAAAAAACTAAAAAAAAAAATAGCGAAATACTGACTATCAAGAGGCCTACTTTTTTTTGGAAAGGGGGGGTTTACTGGTGTATGGCATCCCGACCAGTATGGAATGTACTTAATGGTCATACATTTTCTTTTATTGTACTGTGAAGTGTTTTAAAATTGCATTTAATTTCAGGCAAAATTATGAATTATACACTTACTTACTTTTTGATTAATGATTTTGTGGCATGTTCAAGAATTGCATTTGTTTATTCAGTGAAAATAAATTTTTAAAAGTACATAAACCTCGATATTTCGTTCACGACGGATTCATCTTCAAAAGAAAATGTACTTAAAAAACAAGGAAACAGTAAAAAGAAATAAACTACATGCACACATGCAATGGATAAATTTATAAGAAAAGTCTATTAAGTACACAAAAATGCGCTCTAAATATGTGAATATTTTATTGGTTTTAATGGTAAAAATATAATTGCAATACTTAATATGCCGAAATGCTTATAGTTGTCCTTGGCAGTGAGGCAAACAAAAATAAAATTTTAATGTAATAATTTATTTTGGAGAATGTATAAGAGAAGAATGCCCAATTATATTAAAACAAAATTCCTAAACTTTTTTTTAATTTTCATGGTTTTAAGTGCTTTTCTTACTTTTTCGGAAAGATTTTGTTTTTAAGGATTTTAAGGATACTAATTTGCAGTGATATCGTTTATGTATACCATTATTATGTACAAATAAAAAGTAATATATACAAAAAAAGCTACAGGTTGTATATGCTTAGTATTTTTAGTATATTTACAATTTCATTTAAAATGAATTAAAGTGAGTTTTATTTGTATAGGTATTAAGGGATTTGCAAATGAGTTTTAGAATCAAGAAGGTTTCTTCAAGTTTAACCAATCAGAACGTATAGATTTGTACCAATCACTATTTTTTTTTTTTTGATAAAAGTGTGACTACGAATTGGTGTCTATGTTTTTTATATTTTTAAGAAAACCACTTTAATATCCTCTTCCCTGGAAATAATACAACATTTTTAGATGCATTTTTAATATTTCATTCATCATCTTTTGGAGGGTTAATTTTGTTCATTTAATGCCTATGAATATAATTATATATTTTTTGTCTTCTTTCAATTTATATATATATTTATATTCATATTTCAATCATTTCAATCACTGCATTTATTTTAATGTCTGAATTCGATAAAATGAAAAAAATAATTTTTAAATATTTGATAAAAAGCTCATTCCCAAAATTGAATTACATAGCCCCTCTTCCTACTTGAAAATTTGTCTATTCATAACTATCACACTTTAGCTAATGTTTAAAAAATTTGTTTCTTGGCCATCCAATTCTAATTGTATTCAATTTTTTCACTCTGAATAAATATAATATATAAAAATGTTGAATCTATGAAGTGAGAAAAAAGTGTGCTTTTCATTGAAAATATTAAATTATATATATATGTGTAGGGAAATCTATTCCATTCATGATGATTGGTACAGTTACATAGTGGAGCTATTTTTTTTTTTTGTTGTATTCTGTATATTTTTAAACTATATTTCAGAATTGACGGTAACGGACGATATAACAGGAGTGAAATAATAAGATTTTTTTTTTCAGTCGGGCAACCATAGGCAGCTTGTGGGGAGAGGAGGCAATCTTACACTGCAAAACTTCGTTTTATTTCTGCTCTTCAGTTGTCGACGATTATTCCATAAGTAGATTATTCCTTTGCACCTCCAGGACTGCGACTTTGAAATCAATTTACGAAAATGGAAAATGATTCACAGTAGCAAAAGTAGTTAAGATGGAAATAAATTTTACTGCAGAGAAGCGTTTTATACACTCAAAAATATTCCTGAATAAAATTCAAAGTACTCATTAAAAAAACATTTTAAACTTATTTTCAAATGGGTTCTATTGAAAAGGCAAGACAATTATTTGGTATTTATTTATATCTTATTTCAAACGCGCAGAACTCTTACTTCCTCACCGGCTAAAAAAGAACACAGGGGGTCGATTCGATTCCAATTTTAAAGCAAACTTTTTATCAATCTATCAACTCTTTTGTGGTGTTGTATCGGGGCTTTAAGCTTTAATTCGTAATATACATTTATACAATAACTCGTACCTAAAACGAACACACTATACTATCTACCCAATTCCCATTTACTATAAAAATAATTAAAAATCGGAAATATTCCCTACCACATGCAAACCTACAGGTTCGAATGCTTTCAGAGACTTATGCAAGTTGGAAAAGGAAACACATACAAATGAAATAAATCCAAAGTAATCCATTCCTTTCGGCAAACACACTCCATCGATAAATTCTGGAGCAAAGTCTAAACTGTCTTGATGAACTGTCGCTCTTAACCACGCCTCATCAATTAAAATGCAGCACAAGGATATCACTTTCAGACGGCAAAAGAACTACTTCCACCGGAAACTAGTCATCCCTTTGAACAGATCGAATTCGCATCCGATAAGGGCTAATGACCATCACAAACACTTTTCAACAAATTCATAAAATTTATTTTGAATTATATGACAATTATGAACAATTTTACCTTAATATAAAAATATATTGACACGATACTTTTAACAAAATATAAATAAATAAAATTGCTACTTTTAATATCTGAATGCGGTTTTATCGGAACATAATTTAATTCAAATAGCAGTTTTAAAATAGAAAATAATTTTAATTTATTTCTAGCTTTCTTATTATTTTTTTGAAGTATTTATTTTTACCCTTTTCGACACATTTAATCATTTATATAAAATAATTACTATTTTCTGATTAAAATATTTCTAAATTATAATAAATCCATGGATTAGATAGTATTTACATTTTAAAATTTTATGAAAATAAATCATGAAAATTCACTATTTAATATGACAAATCAGTTCAGACTTCTTACAAAATGCGTTATTTCTTATACTTTTACTGATATAAGAAGGCTGTTCATCATTGTTTATCGGGAACAGCGTTTGCATGTGATAGGGGAATGCGTTTTATTAAACATTTAGCACATTTTTTAGAGGACCCCAACACCATTGTATGGGAGCTTGAAGTTTATCTTAATGGTTGTGGTTTTCCCCTGGGCTATTTCTCCAAGGAATAGGAAATATTTCTAACAAATACCGTGCAATCCCTAGAAATTGCAAAAGAAAGAAAATGAGTAGTGTCTTTTTGGTCGCGTATATTTGTAAAAAAAACAATTATGAGCAATGATATAACGTTAATATAACGTTATTTTTTCAGATAACGTTAGGTCTACACATACATTTGTATTCACCATTTTATGACTATGCTTCTATTTTCCTCTTTGAAATAATGAAAATTTTGAAGCATATCGTAACAAAAAAGGATTCTATAAGATACAGTTTTTTTTCCATTTAAAACTTCTACTTCTACATTGGCGTGACCGCTCCAAGGTGGACCAAGGCCGTCCTCCTACTAGCAGATTTCTAGATAGAGGATGTTTTCTGTTTACGGGATAGGCTGTCAATCCCTGTGCCCAACAGTCATATTATTAGACCGAGTCATATAGTTTAAAGTGAATTCCGAACCACTACAAATATCCATGGAAACCCGGAGTGAATTGAAACCTACTGCACTGGCCAGAGAACTATTCACTGGGCATCAAGCCCCATTTTAAACTCAGCAGGAGAAAATATTTTTACAGACCCTTTTTCATTTTTTGAATACACAAACACACATATATATAATTCAAATTGGGTATCTTTTTACTTAAATTTACCTTGGATCATCTCTCTATTGGAAATCAGAAAGTGAGAAATTTCTATCAACTGTAGTGAAAAGAGAAAACTGCAATTCGAATGTCAGCCGGCCATTGAATATATATGCATGTTTTTTCTAGGTAACTGAATTGATGGAGCTCACTGACTCATCTGCAGTACCCTGGGTTATTTAAAGGATGGGTGATCGAGGAAAAGACAGGCTAGATATTGGGGGCAATAGACAGAGGCATAACCTTTTTTTGTTAAACATTCCACAATACCAGAGAAAGCAGGTGGTCTTTAGGGAAAGGAATGTTTCCCTGTAAGATTTAGGGGAATTCGTCAATTTTTTTTACCCTTCAATTTTCGTAGTGACTTGCGTTCCTTTTATTCCCCTTACATTACTTTGATCTTTCTGTTAATTTATTTTTCTACATTTTAGTTAATTTTAAAAAGTTCTGAATTATAATGTTTGAGTGGGATTTTGTTTTATGTATTAATCGAAATTTCATTTAACTATACTGACTTTGAATTAGATTTAGTATCTGCTTCACTTAATAATAAAAAAATCCACTATTAACTAAAATAGATTGTTGTTAATTGTTAAATGTGTTAGAATCATGGTCAATCAACCCACCATCGTTTCATTATTTCCGTTATACTATTATATTTTATTTTTCGTATCATATTATTAAGTTAAGTATTATGTATATATATATATATATATATTAAAATAGTTCTTCATTAGAGAGTGTAATGTTTCATAACCTAATAATGTAATCTGACTTTAAATTTTAATAATCTTAATTACAGACCTTTAGAATTTTCTGGAAATAAAGAATTTTGTACCTTTGCATTATATGGATACATTTATTTATTAAATATTAAGGTTGATAAGTTATTGCCAAATATAAAATAAAAAGCAAATTAAATAATTAAACAAATATAAATTGTACAATAATCGGAAAAAAATATTAATGAAGAACATACATCAACCATGAACCTATATCCTTCCAGTATACTACATATGGTCATGAAACTGGTTCTCTGAAAACTGACAAAAACCGTTCGGAGATGCGGATATGAAGGTAGTAGACTGATCAGTGATCAGTTCTTCTCGAAACTTTCTCGGAAACCATGATCACCTACAAAATTCTTAGCAACAGCTAATACCTGTCATTCTGGCACCACATGATATTAGTGAAACATCCGTCGCTCCGAATTTTATTTACTTAAATGCCATCAACAATGATAGGTCGCAACTAGATCCTCCTCTCGAAATAATCAACCGATTTTATTTGTTATCTCCCGCAAGATATTGCATACAAATCCTCTTCGTTGTTTACTGTTAGTTTCTTCTCATCCATGAAAAAAATATCAATACTTTTGTGATGCTCTTCTAAAGGCCAAAATTAATGAAGAGAAATTATTTTAATAAGCATAATAAATAATGATGAATTCTTCCCTTCATTTTTGCGGTTATGAAGAGTCTTATTTGTTTTCCTTTTTGATCGAAAAGTGGGTGAATTTGTGCCACATGGGGGTTGCTCGTTTCTATTCCTTCCGGCAATTTTCCCCAAGACGATTAGCCTTATCATTGGAGATAATTTATAGATAAATTATTGAATAATCTAAAAAAAAAGATTATAAATCATCTTTAAAACAATCCATGTATCAATAATTAAAAAGGTAGTGCTGATGATGATTTGAGTTTTGGTGAAGCTCCGTGGCTGCGCAACAGCCGTTAGCTTCTATCTTGGATTGCCCATTGGGAAGACGAACGAGCATTGCTGGGGAAAGAAAGCGGTAAAGACTAAAAGGAATCTTGCCAAATACTAAAATAAAGTTTAATAGAGTGAGGTGTTTTTTTTTAATTTTATTATTATTGTTTTAATAATAAGTGATAAAAGTAATTAAATACAAGCGAGAGAATAAAAATAAAATGAACGAGTAACTAAAAGAGCACAATAAGGAAGATACATACACTGGGTAGAGAGTTTGGACAAGAAATGATTAAATCGTTGGCTGGGAGAAAGGTAGTGTTCTTCAAATTTCAAATTAAAAAAAAAAAATTACATTAAAATACTTGTGGTAGTATCCACTACATTTTCTAATAAATATGCTTTAGGATGTGTGTTCGTTTTAATTGAATTTATATAAATTTTGTGTTACTTGTTTATATACTTTTACTTGTTTTATAATTTATATAATTTTATTTTCTTTGTTCTCTGCAAAATTTACCCTTAGAGGTCTTTTAAAGATAATCTATTGTTACTTTTTCAAAATATTGTGCATATTTAATAACTTTTGAAAATTTTCCAAATATAGAGCTATATTTCGTTAGTAATTATAAATTTTAATCATAAGGATCTATCTATCCATGTGTGTTTTACATGTGAAAAGGGCATTGCGAACGCGAGGCTTTTGATGCTTAGGGGAGAAAACCCTTGTAAAGAGACTTTAACTTTCAAGCTCCTTGTGCACACAAAACTTAAAAACATATTTTTATAAATGCTTATAAATCTATATTGCTTTATGGGAATATTTTATCTCCTTTTGATTGTTTTATAACCCTCTGATAAGGGGAATCTAAAACGTAACATTGTTTTATTATACATTGCATTCATTAACATGACCTACAAATTGTGCTCTTTTGATGTAGTTCCTATTTTGTAAGTGAAAAATTGTTTAATGTCACGAATTAGTATTTGTTGTAAAATAATGCAAACATAAACACTTCAATATTGAAAAAAAAAATTTTAAAATTATGTTTGCGTTCAATATACACTCATATCCATAAATTAAGGATAATTCAGAATCACACAGAAATTGAAATCTAAAATAAAAATTTCACCTGTAGAATTATTACACACATCTTGAAGAAGAATATACAAATTACAGGAAACCACCAGATGGCGCGGATAGTACGTCACAATGACGAGAGTGTAAGAGAGGGGTATATATGGAATGGTGGCAAAGAAGTAAAATTGTTTACAAGCGCTTTAAAAGCCTTTCAGTGCAATAACCGCATAGTTATGGCACAAAGAAAGCATTTGGATGATTTTTTACGTGGTAGAATTATCGGACGACTGGAATATGGACGTACCCAGCTGGAAATATCCGAGGAACTTGGAATCGCCCAGAGTGTCATCTCCAGGCTTTGGTAACGATACCAAGATGATGGTAATGTGAGTAGATGTTACAGCACAGGTCGCCCCCGAGTTACAACGCCGAATGAGGACCGGTATTTAGCAGTTACTGCCAAAAGAAACAGACGAAGCATAGCATCAGACCTCTCTCGTCAGCTCTCTTCAGCTACCGGTACGACAGTTTCAAGGCAGACCGTGTACAGACGCTTAGGGCACATTGGCCTATATGCTCGTAGGCCTGTCAGATGTGTTCCACTTACCGCAACTCACTGTCACCTGCGATTACCTTGGAGTAGAGAGCATGCATTGTGGACACCGCAACAGTGGTCTTGTGTGATGTTTTCCGACGAGTCCAGGTTTAGTTTGCAGTCTGATTCTCGCCGGACTTTCATATGGAGAGCGCCAGGTACCCGTTACCACCAAGAGAACACCATTGAACGACACCGTTACGATGGTGCAGGATGGCTCGTTTGGGGAGGAATTATTCTTGGTTCCAGAACTGACCTGCATGTTCAGAATGTAACAATGACAGGTCACATCTATCGGGATATCATTCTGGAACAACATGTACGTTTGTTTCGGGGCGCCATGGGTGATGAATTTCTGTTTATGGATGACAACGCCCGTTCTCACCGTGCAAACATTGTAGATGAATGCCTTCAATTGGAGGATTGCACCCATATGGATTGGCCGGACTTGAATCCAATAGAGCATGTATGGGATATGCTTGGCCGACGAATTGCAGCCCGTCAACCCCCTCCCACCTGTCAACCGGAACTTCGGAGGGCATTGCTTGATGAGTGGTGTAATATTCCCCAAGATCAGATTTACTAACCATGTTATACTGTTTTTTGTAAATAGGTTCTTTTTTGAAATTTGCTCCAGGGAGTAAAAATCGCAATTTTTATTAATTATGTCAAACATATAGCATCTTTTTTGCTCTTTACCTTTTGTTTAATAAATAGACTTTAGAAATAAGTCAAATTTGTTTTGCTTCTGTCTCTTTCTTTGCCTGAACTTCATTATCCTTAATTTATGGACATGAGTGTATTAATTGCATAGCATAAAATTAGACATTTCTAAACATTGAAAAAGTTGAACAACATTAATATGAAACATTAAAAATAATTATCACAGTTCTTAATCAATGAAATATCAATGCTGTGAAGCTAAATTAAATTTTATTTCTCTGAGTTCTCATATCTTTTGAGACATTATTAGATAAATTAACAAAAGAAAAGTAACTGAAAACATGTATGAAACATATTAATATCAATGAGTATATATCTCATCCAATAACTAGTTTTTGCTGCAAATACCAACTAAAAAAATCAATTTTTTGCAATATATAACTTTCTTAATGAGTCGGGAATATGATGATTTTAAAATACCATATAAAAAAATTTTATTTACAATGTTTTCATTTTACACTTTTCAAAACATTACAAAATATATTGTACGAAAAATTTAATGATAATATCAGGTAATGATTAAGTATGATTTTGATAAAAAAAACATGCTTTTGCATTTACTAGTAAAAATAATTATTTATTAATTGCTATAAAATAAATGTTAAACGCATGTTTTGAAACTGTCAATTTAATGTGAACAAACAATTAACAATTGCAAATGAACAATGCAAATGAACTAAAAGGAACAGTTGCAGTCAAATAGTATTTATTTAACCAAATAATTGTAAAATATACAACAGGGCAAATAATAAATATTAAATATAAAATTTTCCCTCTTATTTTCATTTAAAAAAAATAATTTTTTTAACAGCTTACTAATCATCTGTATTATATATCTATATTTTACCAGAAATTTTTAGCAATATTTATTATATATTGCAGCTATATAATCCATATTGCAATGATTATATATTGATTTTAAAGTTTAGCAATATTATTATTATTGTAAAATCATTTAACAATGTTTGCAAAGCATTTACAGTTAATTCAATATAATAACCACTAAAATTATATTTTTATAGTTAAACGCACATTAATATCATAACAACTAATTATTGCACCTATGTACAATTACTCAAAAGGGGCATCAAACAATCGTGAAACAATCTTTTATCTTTTACAAAAAACTACCATATTCTTAAAAATAACAAGGAAATATTTTTTTGCATCATTGCAAATACTGCAAGCATTAAAACCATCAATTTTAAATTTTCAATACTTGAAAATTATTTGTAAAGCGTTCTGTGGTACTTGAATCCATTGTTGGGAATATTAAGTAACTCAGTTAGGCCAGTAACAGCATTCAAAAGCAATAATCCCAAACGTTTTGGGGAGAAAAATTGTGGAAGTGGAAACATTATATGTGTTAGAATAAGAGAAAATGAATGGACGGAAAGGGCCTGAATGGCCGAGTGGCTAGCGCTCTGGTGCTCGGTGCCACAGGTTTCAGGTTCGAGTCCCGGCGGTGCCTTGGGTGTTTGTATTGGTTCGGAATGCACTTTAAACTGTAGGTCCCGGGCTGTTTAGCCTAAAGTGTGCATAAGATGACCGTAGAGCGGCAAACCAAACCCGCACGACTTGGGAGAAAGGGGCGTATATTTTTGACAGCTGTGTTGACACGAACTTTATGGGATTTGTCAGTTTTCAATGGGAAATTGTTGCGCAAAGTTTTATTGTGGCATCATTTTCTACCTTTTTAGTGAGTAAGACTTAAATGTAAGGAAGGGAGAAGAATCTTTCATAACCCAGGCGACAGTTCAAATAAATGGTAATTTAAAAGTTAAAAAAAAAAAAGATTTATTTCAGTGAAACTCTTTCACACAGGTAAAACTTTTTTTTCACTCAATTAGTCAATACAATAGCGAAATGCAAGATTTATTCTATGTTTTCATTAATCAAATATATCTGTGTGTGTGTGTCACAGTGTTCTGCAGTGCGGGACGGACATCCCATGATGTCGGATTAGATACATTTCACTGAATATTTTCTACAATGTTTTATACCTGGCTCTTTGCTGTTTTACATTGAACTTCAATTTTTTGTTGTAATGTCTGTTTCACACTTTTACATTATAATGTGAACTTTACTAATATCAATTTTTGAGTCCATTGAACGATGTTGCGGAATTGCATTGATTTTTTTTTTTTTTTTTGAGTAAAAGCATATCTTATTTTTAAAATGGGATCTTCAAAATGGGATGCATGTCTTTGCATAAAATAAATAATTTTAATAAAACTAACTTAAATAATATTTATATATATTTTTTATACGTTATATACAATAATTGAAAACAAGTCATAAATTTTTTTTTTACTTTCGATTTTAATACCTACATGTTTAATTGCTATGCTATAAAACAGAAGATTTTAATTTTTATCTCCTTTACTGCTCTGTTTTAATTCTAATATAATTTAAGTGTTTTGATAAAACTAAATTTCCCATAAAAATTTTCTCGAAAATTCTTAAATAATATGAATGAATCGCTGGACCTCGGGCTTTTTAAAACAATGGGAATACATTTCATATCAATGCAAAAAACAAAAATTGTTCTATACCAGGGTAATTCCTTTAATTCTGTTTATTAATTCAGTAGGACACATCAACCAGACAATCTGAAAAAAAAAGATTTACTATTAGTTCACTTAAATCCACGTTTGAATTTTCACACTTATCAAATCTCATTTTCTTACAAATTATTTTTTCTTTAGGTTGGCACCTCAAAACTGGCAATGAAACACTTATTTTACCAAAATCTATCCTCTCTTTATTTTAATATCCCGGAATAATGTTAATCATTCCACACTCTTCCAAGTGCCACTTTTTAAAAATTTTCTTTTTATTAACTCTATTTCACATTTACTTGAAGGCAGATGATGTCTGCAGCTGAACAGAAGATGCTTAGAGTCAAAGGAATAATGTTGGTAATGAAATAACGAATGCGATAATGATTATTATTGATTTGTGTGTAATTGAAACACTAAGAGTCATCAGAGTTGCACAGTCCACTAGCCCAGAAACTCCCAATAAGTAGAGCTTTCTTCCAGAAAGTTCTGTTAAAATTAATACAGAATCTCGTCCGATGTAAAAAAGTGTTGCACCAAGTTAATCTTCAGTCGGTTGTTTCATGCAGACAGTTGCTGATCTTTGTTTCGGAGGGGCGCAGAGGGCGCTCCTGAGAGAAGTCAAAAATGATCTCCTCACTCAAATTGTCCGAAGGCGACTTCACGAGGAAGGCGTTAACTAATATCCTGCAAAAAATTGTCTACAAAACAAACAAGGTGACTATTTTTCCTAAAAAATTAGTGATTTTATGTTGTTCCCATTTCTTATAAGTGAAATTGTTTTCATATTATTAGATTTCGCTAATATTTAATTTATATAATTTATTTGCAAATACTATTTTAAAGAAATGAGGTAATTCATTGATAGTTTTCACAAAATTGAATAATTTAAAATACTCGAATTAATCATCAAACGTGGAGCCTGAAGGCCGAGTGGCTAGCGTTCTGGCGCTCGGTACCACAGGTATCGGGTTCAAATCCCGGCGGTGCCATGTGTGTTTCTACTGGTTCGGAATCCACTTTAAACCGTAGGTCCCGGTCCTAATAATATCGTAGAGAGTTGCGGGAGCATTATTACTCCGCGTCCGTGGCTTACATTCAAGTTACACGCGTCCCCTGGATAGCGCAAAGTGAGTAACATCAGTGCAGCCCTTACGGCATAAAAAGATCACGGTCTATTTGTCAGCTGCATTAGAAAAAAAATAAACGTAGATGTATTTTTATTATAAATATAATTAATTACTTGTTAAATAAGTAATATCTAAGAAATTCCTGTTATCGTTTTTTTTTTGTGTGTGTGTGTCTCTATTTTCCAATTGGTTCAAAACTGAATTCACACTGATCGTTCTTGATAATTTTAAGATTAATATGCAACAAAAAAAATTAATTGATTTCATGTTTAAGATTTTTGATTTTTTTTAGAATTTAATATTTAAAAAAATAAGTGTGAAATGTTACATTAAATAAAATTAATAATTTCTTGTTCTCGTGTTTCGCATAATCTTGCTTTTCGCTAATTTCGCATTTCTCGTTGCTCTCATTTTCAATGGATGAGCTTAAAAGAAACTATTTATTTTGATCCCAAATTTTGAGAAGTTAAATATATAAAAATAAAATCTCGATTGAGGTTATTTCTATGGACCATTACTTTTAGAAATAAATGTCATACATATCTCTTCAGGTATTTTCAGTTTTAAATACGTTCTCTTCTACTTTTATACTTATAAGAAAATACACAAATATTTTAATTTTTTCTTTTATTTTGGATAATTTTAATTATTATTTTGCAACTAATTTTGAATTTAATTTTTTTATACAACTTTCTTATTTTTGACTATTTTATTTGCAATTCTTAAAACTTTTTTTTTAAGTTAATAACATGTAAATTATATGTAATTTTGTAACAAATATATTTTTTTAATTAATAAAGTTTTTCTGTATAATGATATATTTCAAGAACGGAATTACCAATATATAGTAAATCTGTCAAAATTTACATCTCGTCATTTTTTTTTTCTTTCTAATGCAGCTGGCAAATACTTAGACAGCTTGGTGTTGGATGCCTTAAGGCAAGCCCTGCACAGACGTTACTCACTTTGCATTACCCCCCGCGGGGGGGGGGGGGCGTCTCACTTGAAGATAAGCCACGGACGCGGAGTAACAATGCTCCAGCTACGCTCCTATTAGGACTGGGACCTACTGTTTAAAGTGGATTCCGAACCACTACAAACATCCATGGCACCACCGGGACTCGAACCCGAAACCTGCGGAACCGAGCGCTAGCCACACGGCCATTTAGGCCCACATCTCGTCATATTTTGATAGTATATATTTCTATACTTTTTAATAAATGGAAGGCATACATGACTATACTATACTTTTTTGACTATATTTGTCTGACTATACTTTTTTATATAATAAATGGAAGGCATACACAGATTTAATCTTCTGCTTAATAGATGGCCTTACTTATTTGTACTTTTCTTTTTATAGAAGACATCATCTTGTAAGGAACTGTTTTTATTAATCATTTATGTGTTAGTTTTAAAAGATTTAGCACATCTGTTCATTCCCCCTATTCTTATTTGTATGTTCAGGTTTCAATACTTTTTCTTAAATAATCTTTTCTTTCTTTCGGGATGGAGTTTTTCTTCTCATTAATACTAAATCTTGTCTTGTATAAAATAACACTTATTTACAAAGGAAATCTTTCTGTAATTTTTTTTTCTTTCTAATGCAGCTGGCAAACACAGACAGCTTTATCTTTGGATGCCTTAAGGCAAGTGCTGCACAGACGTACTCGCTTCGCATTACCCAGGGGGCGCGTGTAACTTGAAGATAAGCCACGGACGCGGAGTAGCAATGCTCCCGCTCAACGCTCCTATTAGACCGGGACCTACTTTTTTAAAGTGGATTCCGAACCACTACAAACAACCATGGCACCGCCGGGACTCGAACCCAAAACCTGTGGTACCGAGCGCCAGAGCGCTAGCCACTCGGCCATTCAGGTCCATCTTTCTGTAATTTAGAATGGTATAAATTGAAATTAAAGTAGTAATATGATATATGTATATTTTAAATTTTTCTTATCTCAAACTTATATTTATTCTTTATATATATTTATTTAACTCATGACTGCATAGATATTTGATAAAACAGTATGCTTAATAAAAAACTGGGTTTTTTTATTATTAGAAAATAATTTATATTTATCAATCGTAGTATTTTAATTACGAATGTGTTTTATTCTTAGAAAAGAAGAATCAAATGATTTTTTTTAAACATCTGACTCTCCATGCAATTCTTTTTTTTTTTTCTTTATGTTTTTGGAAACTTTTAAACAAATTAAATGTTCAATATGAATAATTAACTGATTATGTGTAATTGCAGTAATTTTTATTCTTAATAATAATATAAATTTATTATTACAATAATAAATAGATTATTAAATCAAATTGCAATAATTTTAGAAATACTTTTGAGCCAGAAAGATTGAATATATTCAAATTAATAAACCTCTTTATATAAAAAAAAATTTAAAACTACAAATTATTATAACTATAAAATATTAAAATATTATATAACTATATAATAAATAATTAAAATAGCTATAACATATTTAGACAACTATAAATTATTAGTATTTTTTTAAATTTTTTTGAAAAAGTTCTTTATTAATTTATATCTATAATTATTATGACAAAAAGTTTATTATAAGCAATTTCTTCTTATTGCATTGCATTTATTTCGTTATTTCCAATAGAATATTTTTTCCATTAAGTGGAAATACAAATGTAAAAACATTTATACATAATTTATAAAAATAATTAAATTCTTAAACTTTAAAAAAAAAAAACTAAACCAATTAAATATTCCCAAATTACATTTTTTCTCTATTCATGACTTAATTCTCTCTTTTGAATTAAGTCATGAACCCAAAAATTAATTCAGGTATTTTCAATCTCTTTCATAATTACTACAATGGTTCATTACTGCTTCTGATATCCTGAAATATTTAGATGTAAGAACCAAACAAATTATAAGTAAGGAAACTAAAATTTATAAAGATGATCATAAATAAATCCTTTAAATACAAACAATACATTTTTTTAAAGAAAGCACAGACTGCGATTTATTTTGTAATGAGCTGTTTTTAGTACAGTGGATAAAAAAAGTATTGGCAATTGCCTTAATTTATTCATATTGACAAATAAATAAAATGTTATGCAATTTTAGCTGTCGTAATTAAATACAAGACATCCTAGATATATAAAAATAGTAAAAACTTTATTTTAATTTGCATTTTCTACGATTTTTTCTTTCAAAAACGAAAATGTGCATGTCAAAAAAGTATTGGCAAAGTTTTAACTGCTATGCAAATTTTGTTACATTGAAGTCACGTGTTTCGACTGATAAGAAACTCTACCGGTATGAAGTCTGCAAAACTACTCCAAAAGTGTCTATGCATTATTTTGTAAAATGACTAAGTAAAATGATTTCGAAATCGAAGGAGTTGGACGTTAGTGTTAAAAACACGATTATTAGGCTCAGAAATGAAGGTTTAATTTATCGTGCTATAGGAGTGCAGTTCAATATAAGTTTATTTACTGTCAGAAGTGTTGTATAAAAGATCAAGGAAACAGGATCAACGGAAAATAAGACTAGAAGAGGACCACTTCGAATATTTTTTACAAGAGAAGAACATGTCATTATTAACAAGGTTAAGAAAAACCCGAAAATAAGTGCACCCCAGATAGCTAGAGATGTTGCTTTCACTTCGCAAAAGACTTTCAGCGTACAGACTGTACGGAATGTTTTACACGAGAGAAGTTATTAGAGAGGTTTTGCATAGCGGAAGCCACCCGCTTTCACTTTTCCCGCTATTTGGCGCATGATACCACTGCGCATGCGCTCATCAGAAACGGTCATTTAACGGGAAGCTTAAAATGAGTTTTTGCATAGCGTCCGCTTTCACTTTTCCGTTAAATTAAAACAGCGCCAAAACAAAATCTGGAATACGAGGAGCTGAGTGATGATATAGAAGTGCAAATACCCAGTTCTCGATAAGAAAGATTTAACAAATGTAGATTTTAATCGTTTTGGTCAGAGAACATTTATTTTTTTATTTATTATATATTTTTAATACAAAAAAAAATTGCAAAATGCATTACATATATGCTTATGCTCCACTTGATAATTGCTATTAATCTTTATGTGACAATCAGGCAGCACGAAATGGTAAAAGAAATGAAGTATAAAAACATGCAAAGAATAAAAAAAAAAAAATGTAAAAAAAGAACGTTTCTATTTGCAGCTGCTTTGTTATGACTAGCATTGTGGTTTTTGTTTCAATTTAAACATCTGCTTTTCTCTCCATCTAAAACATCTATTCATTTCGAATAAAGATAGTGCAGAAATAAAAGGCTGATTAAAGTTAATTATTCCCTGAAAATATATACTAAAAAAATATATTTTACCTTTAGACGTAAGTAATAATTTAAATAATGTAATTTTAAATAACGCAATTAAATGTATATACATGTTTACTTAATTACTAAAATTCTAATAATTGCTTATTTTAAATTTTGAAAAAATTCTCTGCCATGTTTATGCTACTGAAAAATATATTATGCAGATATTTTCAAATTAACTATCTGTTTTTTAGATATTTCAGTTATTTTTCTTTCCTATTTTTTGTAATTCAAAAGGCTATTTCAAATTGATAACCTGTACCTGTAATTTGTACTTGTTAAAATGCTGCATGATTTTAGATTCAGATATATATTTAGTAATGTTATATGTTTGTTTAAATTATTAAAAGTATTGCAATTGTAATTGTTTTTAAATACATTTTTTTAATTACAATATAATATTAAAATAAAATTATGTTTCTGTTTTTATGAAACAGGACTATTATATACAGATGTTTAGTGGTTTCATTGGTAGTAAGCTTTTACAGGATAATTGTACAAAATCTAAACTACATCATTAACAAAAGTGAATTAAAAATTCGTTCTTTCTAAATTTCTTATAAAGCATTTGCTCATTGAAGATTATACATATAACAATTAAAAAAAAACAGTAATAATAAGTGTAAATTTAAAATTTTACTTAAAAATGGGTGAACATAATTTGTTTTGATGATTAGAAACATATGTGCTATGAATGAACACGACTAATTTTAATGTTACTTTATTTTTCATATGTCTAGTTTTAAGAATATATATTATAAATTTATATTAATTTAAAACAAACAAAGTAATTTTTTATTTAAAAGTATATTAAAAAGCTATTTGCTATAAATAATTTGTTTTAATTGTTAAAATTTTGATATTAAAATATTTTTTAATTTTATAACTCTTTTATTTTTATGCTAATTAAAAGTACTATAGAAATATTTTCCATTTATTAACCTGCTTCTGTTGGTAGTTTAATTTTCTATTCCTGTTTTGAATTTCATATCATTATTTAAGAAATAATTTGTAAATTATATTTGTTACTATGAAAAAATTAGCATTTTTAATAGTATAATATTTAAAAAAAGGGTGCACAGAAGATCTACCTCCCCGTGGTGCACCTGGTAACACTTTTTAGTGGCTAAAAGATCTGCAACTTGGCATTATTGTTAGATTAATGAACTCTGTTTCAGCATGTTTTGTTGTATTATTTGTTGTTGTTGTATGTTGCATATATTTTTTTTTTTTCGTTGTTCTTTTTTTGCTGTAACTGTTCATAATCTGCCATTGGAAATAAAAAAAATATTTAAAAAAAAAATAAAATAAACTATATATAAAATATATCAATTTTGTGCCCTCCTGTTTTAACTTGATTATATTAATATGGATTTATTTTTCTGAATAGAACTTTTTATATTTTGAATTGAGTTTTATAATAAATTGAAAATATACACAGATAAACTAATGTACTATTAAATAAGTGCTAAATAAATTTGCTTGTTTATTTTGAAAATTATTCTTTATTTAAGAAAACAACATATAACAAGAAATATGCTTTTATTCCTTTTCATCCTTAATATTAGTTACTTTTTTAAAGATTTGATTTAATTTTATATTTGTTTGTCTTTTTTGGATTACAACTTTCTGTTTCATTTCTTATAATTTTTCTCTTTTTATGGGGACTTTTTGTAATGGTATAAGAGTTAATAATTTTTAACTTCTTTAAAAATCTTTCTGCTGTCTGCAAATTAAAAGTTAAGTAGTAATATATAACTGAATCATTACAATTTTCTTTTTTTTTCTTGCATGCTTCATGTGAAATTATTAATTTATTTTACACACCTTTATAATAAATTGCAAGAGTAAATAAATTTACTATATTGTTTCTTAATAAATTTGTTTGCTTTGTTAGAACATTTTTCTTTATTTAAGGAAATGGCATATTGTAGGAAACAATTTTAACATTTTCATCATAATTATGTAAAGATTTTCAAAAATTTTACTAATCTGTTTTTTAAAGTATGCCATGAATTAAAAAATAAAATTAAAATTAATTAAATTTAAAATTAATTCAGGTTTCTTAAATCTCTTTCATAGTTGTTATACATTACAAGAAATATTCATTTAAAAAATATTGCTTCATATATTCTGAAATATTTAAATACAAGAAACTTGCACAAAATTATATGTAAATAATAAGTAATTTAATCAAAATTTTAAAAAGTTGTACATAAATAAATCTATAAAATACATACATCTTTTTAATTAGTAATGAAATTGTTCACTAAAGACATGTCAATACAAAACAAATAGCAATCTAGTTGCTAATAAACAAATACTTTTTTTGGCAAATGATTTTTTGGTGGTACATTAGCTTATTAGTCGACTCAATCTAACATCTATGTCCTGAAAATGAATATGAATATGTAAACAGTGATTATATCATTTAATGTTACATTCTGAAATTGTTATTCTCGAAGGCCTGTTCAGGAAATGTAATTTATAAAACAATCAAGTTGTAAAAAAATATTTTCTAGTTGTCATTATCTTTATTATTAGAAATGGAGGAGTGGGTGAATTCTCACACTCCTGTAAATTGAAAAAAATATTTTATACATCTTAAAATTTAATATACATGAATAATATAAATGATCTTGAATTTGGAATATTATTCAGGTGGGGGGTATTCTTCTCTGGAAATTAATCTTAATGTTAAATAGATCAATATACAATAAAAAAATTTAAAACTATTCGTAATATAATTCGAATAAAACTGATGAATGGATAAGGAGTTAAACGTATTAGGAAACGGGATTAACAGAAATTAAACACTTAATTAAAATAAATGAAATTATTTTTTAGATTAGTCTACGATCTTGTACTAGAAAAAATGTGTTTAGGTGTAATTAAAAAAACATTTTTCTCTCCATCACAGCGGAATCATCAACGAGAAAGAGCAACAAAGACACATATACGATCTTCTACGAATCACGAAAGTATGTTTCCAGTTTATTTTTTATATTAAAAATATTCTATAATGTAGTTTAATATATAAATAATAGTATATTTTATTATATTTAATGCTAATTAATTCTAAAATTCCCATGATAATCTATTACAGCTTAATCGATTTTCATTCATATAACATAAGTTTTGCCTATAATGATGTTTGAGTATCTATCTAACTACAAAATATATTTAAATATATGAGTGAAAATTGATTAAGTTTAAACAGATTATCATGAGGATTTTAGAATTAATCAGCATTAAATATAGTTATGTTAAGAAATTAAAACTACATTATAGAATATTTTTAATATAACAAATAAACTGGATAACTTACTTTCGTGATTCGTAGATCGTAATGTGTGTTCGTTGCATCATCGTTGATGAGTCAGCTGATTAGTAAAAAAAAAGTATTTTTATTTAAGATTAATTGCTCGTACATTTCACATTTTTTCTTTGTACAAGATCCTAGACTAATCTAAAAAATATTTTAATTTATTTAAACGAAGTCTATAGCGTTTAATTTCTGCTTTCCGTGTTTCACAGTTAGTCAACTCCTCATCTATTCATCAGTTGTCAGCCATCTTTGTTTATTAGAAATGCTTTCAACTACTTTCAAATCGCATGCGCAGTAGTGCAATATTACAGATAAGCATGCGCAATAGTACAATGCTTCCTATGAGCATGCGCGCTAGGGAGAAAAAGCTAACGGACGTCCTACGGTAACTAATTTACGGTATGCAAAAACTCTCTATTATGGAAGGGCAGCTAGAAAGAAACCATTCATCTCGGAAATAAATAGGAGAAAGAGGTTAGATTTCGCAAAATTCCACGTTGATTTATCTGAAGAGTTTTGGAACACAGTTATTTTTTCTGACGAATCAAAGTTTAACATTTTCGGCAGTGATAGAAGATAATATGTGTGGAGGAGGCCAAATACTGAATTGGAAAAGCAACATTTAACTGCTACTGTAAAACATGGTGGAGGCAGCGTCTTAGTTTGGAGCTATATGGCAGCTAATGGAATTGGCAACCTGCGTTTTATTGATGGTATGACAGCACGTACATACATTGACATTTTGCGCCATAACTTAAAAATCAGTGCCCAAAATCTTGGCTTGGGAACATCATTCGTTTTTCAACAAGACAATGACCCCAAGCATACAGCGAATCTCACCCGTGAATGGCTACTCTACAATGCTCCTCGCCAATTAAAAAACCCACCTCAATCGCTTGACATCAGTCCAATTGAAAATTTATGGCACCTGCTGGATCTAGAAATCAAGAAACATCAAATTTCAAGTAAAGACGACCTCAAACGTTTACTCTTGCAAGAGTGGCACAAAATTCCCAACAGTACAACAAAGACCTTAGTTTCCTCTATGAGAAATAGATTACAAGCTGCTATAGATGCAGAAGGTATGCATACAAAGCACTAAACATATACTGATTTTGTTTTCGCTCATAATTTTGTCTATTTCATAATTTTGAAAATACTTTTTTTATCATGTAAATTTTGACTAAAAAAATATTTAAATGAAAAATTCGTTATATTTGTTTGTCTTTTCTCCTTCTGTAATCGCTATGTTAAAATAAAATTTGTAAGCATGCTTTGTTAGCAAATATGATCCTTTATAGGCAATCGCCAATACTTTTTTTATCCACTGTAAGTCATCTGGTTTTTAGTAAAAAACCTCTTTTAGCACACATAATTGTTTGGTGGTACTGATGCATCCTTTTGACTTATAATTGGATCAATCTACCATCTGGACAATTGGATCAATCACGCATACATAATCAATATAAGCAGTGATTATATATATAATTTAATGCAACTTTATGTTTACGATGTTTAAAATAGATAAATATTGGTCATGTCTGAATGCCTAAGGAATTTTTCTCATTTTGATTGTTTTGTTCTATTTTCAAACAGTTCCTTCTTTCAATGAAAATAAATCAATAGTTTAAAAAAACTAAAAAACACTTTCCTAGAATTAATCAAACTAAAAAGTAAAAAATAATTGTTAACATATGAATAAAATGACTGACGAGAAAATGAATGTCACTGTTCTAAAAGCGTGGGGTGCTCGATATAAATCGTTATCATTTTTCACTAGTTTCATTCCTAAATGCAGAGTTAGTTTAAAAATGTCATACAAAGCACCTCACGCTTTTAGAGCACTGACATTAATTTTCTCGTCAGTCATTTTATTCTTATGTTAACAATTATTTTTTACTTTTTAGTTGAATTAACTCTAAAAGCATGTTTTTTTAGTTTTTTTAAACTATTAATATATTTTTTAGTTTTTAGTTTGATTAACTCTAAAAGCATGTTTTTAAACTATAATATTTAAATGAGGTCCTGGTAAGGAAGAGTGGAACTATAGTTTTTACAATAATAAATGTGAGTAAAACAAAGGTTAAATGCGAATATGTCGAGGCAATCAGGATTCGAACAGGGAATCTCCTGATCCGTAGTCAGGCACGTGATCCACTGTCCCACGTTGGTTGGAATGTCTTTACTGAATACTTTCATTCTACATGGGTTAAATTGCTTTTCACAAGTTAAAATAAAATCACTAATCCTGGCGATCCTAAGCATGATGAGATAATAAACTTATCGAAATATGTTATTGTCGTCGGTTCTTGATAAGTCTACAACGTTTAAATTAAATCTGATCACTTAAAGTAGGGCAAAATAGAGCCCAAAGAGTCAGTTACATACAAACAAACAAACATACAGGTGGAACTAATAAAAGCGTATTAAAAAAAAACTTTATTTTTTATTTTTTATATAACGAAGATTTATTTTTATTTACCGCACAGCAGAGACTATAACTTACATATCTGATACGATTTCTGATTAATTATTTTACTTTAATCTAAACTGGCAATTTTTTAGCAGATTAATAATCAAAAGGAATTTTTAAAAAGAAGATATTTAAAACTTATAACATTTTATTTTCTCTTATCACAGTCATAATCATCGCAATGAATTTTAAAAATATTAATTTAAATCGTAAATAACTTTACTAGGAAAACAGAATGAAGCGAAATATTTGCATTTTTTATTTAAATTAAGCTATAATAACACAATTTGTTATTTAAACCTTGAAGCCTCAAACATCTCAACAAAGTATTTAAATAAAAAAAAAATGTTTTTAACCTTTTTTTAAATTGAAGATATATTTGTCCAAAAACCCAATTTATGATTTAATTAAAAATTATTAAATACAAATTTTATGACAACCCAACTCTGTAACACTTTTCTAATGCTAGAAATTCCACACACAAATTTAAAAATTTGCTTGCTTGTCTTATATGTAAATTCAGAATTTTTAACCCAAAACTTCCAAACTTGAAACGTAAGTAGACTATGTCTGAATAAGACAGTAGGCTACTTTTAAACTTGGAGTTTTCTCTTCTACCTCATTTTCGATGAATTTTTACGGAAAATTCAGCAGTTCCAATGATGATGGGGCACATGATATATACATATTTAAATTACAAATAATTTTAAGAAGAAACGATAGTGTCAGTATTAATGTTTGATGCTGTTTTTAGTGTTAACGACAGCATTAAAAATGTGTGTTGTGAACGTTAAATTCGTAATTTCAGTTATTGTTATAAATCGTGTGCCAACACTGTGTGCTGATTATGAAAATAAAGTAACAAGAATTGAACTTGGAAAGTAAATGCATACATTTTAAAGCATTTTTTAAATGAAATATTTTAATGCAAACATTCATGAAAGTCAATGGAATGCTATTAGTTCATCTAATTGAGATTAATCGACAAACAATGAACAGCCAATTTATTTCAACTAAATATTTCGGACAGAAAAGTATAATTTCAATTAATATTTGAACAGAATTTCTAACACTTTGGACGTTTCGTGTGTGCCCTCACATAATTCCCTCCTCAGAATAATATTATTAAAAAAATTTGGACGCACAGTAATTGCTCCAGATTCTGCGTGAAGAAATTGCGCACCTCACCGAAGCAGTTATTCTAACTCGATGTTCTAAAGGAGAAGACGTCTTCATTCCACCTGTTCCAATTTTCATTGTAAGAATGCCATTTTGTTTCAAGGATTACAATTCTTGATTTGTTTAGTTTTTGCCATGGCAGTCTACAAAGCGCAATCCCAGTGTCAGTTATCAACCTACTGGAAGTGACCAACTACCTCTTTACCTACTTTACCTCGTGTTTTGATAAATTTTAAAATCTGTACACTTTCATAAATGAGAAAATAAAAAATTACTGTGCGATTAAACTCGTTTTGAAACTTTGTTTAAAACAATATTAAAAAAGGTTTTGTCCAATTCGTAGTTCACTAGTATTTTACACAGCTAGTGTAAGGGACGGCTGAGCTTCGAATCTGCTGTCAGCATCCGATGAAGTCGATATTTTCATAAATGAAGAGAATCTAAGGCGATGGCGACAATGTGTTCAAAGCATCTCGGCTTGATAGTCAGATGCCTGGTGGAAGTTTTCCGGATTTCCTATAACACGAGACACAAATCAAAAAGGCAAAAAATCTTGTTGCCCTCTAACACTGTGGGCGGGCAATTCGCGGTATGCATAAGGCTGCCACTATTACACCCTCATTGTTCTAACAGGCAAGGGCTACAAAATCCTAGGAGGGGTGCAGAAAAAAAATGAAAAAGAAAAAAAAATTATTCCAGATCCTGAAAATCACTGTTTGTTTGAAAATCACTGTTTTTGAAAATCACCCTTGGATTCCGCAACTATGGCTTATGTTTAGCATGCTTCTAAGCAACCATTGCTGAAGACTTCTGTCTTTAATAAATGATTCCTTTCCGACACAGTCTTCACTGATGCACTCAAAGCAAGACGATCACTTTTTTCTTTAACAGGTACAGTCTGTGGCTTATCATGACAGCTCATTTTTATTCACAGTTCCTCAAAATTCATTTTTGATGCCACAGTATATATTCATATTTTCGGACTTTTAAAAATTCATTTTTTTTTTCATTTTGCTAATAAAAATTCCGATTATACCATTTTTTAACACAAAAATTTCCTCATGTAATTATCTATGTCAATAATTTCGATAATCAGACAATTCTTCCTTCAATGCTTTTCAGCGGTGTGTGTTACTTACGAAAGAATATCAACGGTTTGATCAATAAGGATGGAAAAGGGGAAAACATTTCACGGTTGTGTTGATGAAGGGAAAAATGATGCGTTTATTATACGCACGCTGATGAAGTCATCAAATTTCGGTAGCTAATATCACCAATTTGAAGTCAAGTATTGCAGTTCAAGTTCGAACAGATAAGCTAGAGCAAGCCTGAGAAGAACTGGACTAATAGTGCTCTTGACTAAATGTTATTCGTCTGTAAATTTTGATTGGAATGCATATGCGAATCTAGAATTAACTTAACTTTACAAATAAAGATTTTTTGAAGTAATATTTGTTGTGCAAATATTTTTGAGTTACTGTAGCAAAGTAACTAAAAATATCTTATATATTTTTGCATCATTAAAATTCGTTTGTCACATATCTCCGCCTTGTGTACTCATAAGATTTTTGATGATAAGAGATCATTTTTTGGGGAAACATTCAGGTTTCGAATTTGTGTCCATTGCAAGAAAAACCTCTTACCTTTCATTTGCGTCTCGTATAATAAAAAAACCAAAATTTCCCAACAAACCGCCGATACGTTGTTGCTCACATACAGTATCACCATGGCCATCGAGTATCTTTGTTTCTGAAAGCAGATACAGCAAGCTACTCCGCCAGCGGGCTTTACTCCTGAATGCATTACTAAAACCAGAGTTTTTATCAAGTTGAAAAAGAAGTTTGAACTTTTATATTAAGTATATGTTTTATACACTTGAAGTAGACCGGTTGTGTCTCCTCCGGAATTTATGCACTAAGAAAATAAAAGATAAAGAGAGAAAGAAGAAGAAAATAATTTAAACCAAATTTTTTTTAATTAACGATTTGTGCATAGTAAAAATACATCTTGCTTTAAAAAAATTTTACAAAATCATGTTTGTTTTTCAAATACCCATCATAATTAACAGAGATAATATCTGAATTAAGACACTTGTTGGCAGTAAATTTATCAAAGGCAAAAAAAAAATTATATGCATGGTTAATAGGATTTACTTTAATTTTTCAGTGAATTTATTAATTTTAAATATGTTGCACATACACATCTTACTGATTGCGTAAAAAAAATTGTAGTTGACAATATGGGCATATTTACCAGGATGATAGTTTGGTGTTTTCAGATTGTTATTACACTAGGATTTAAAAAAAGTATGAAGAAACGCACAGTTCATAATTTGTCAAACACACAAAAAACAAACTAGTTTATATTATATGAAATGGATATGTCGGTTAAATATAAAAGAATGACTATTACTATACTTGTGAGAAAAAGAAATAGTAATGTAACATTTAAATTAATGTGGATAATTACATACACCTAAGTTGTAAAACTTAACATAATAAACGTAAAATTTCCAACTTTTATTATCTTTTTAAATAGTTCGATAGTTATTTATTCGAATAATTTAATAGTTTAAATAGTTGGATGCAGGCGCATTTATAAAAGTTCTGAATTATAAATGCAAGTATTTTTTTTATTTTGTAATTCAATTAATTAATTCTAAACTGAATTTTGAATTCTGAATTCAATTAGTTATTATGTAATTAATTTTTCTTAATGTAATATCATAAATTATCACCATTACATGAAATTATGATGATAGCCGTAACAAGTTCGCCTATTTTGTGACATATACGCGACTGAACGTATCACTGAGAAACGAAATGAAGTATCTTAATTTTTTGTAATTATATCATGGAATCTTGAATGGAAAGTAACCACAATAACTTATCATAAAGAAAGTTTCCTCTTAAATTAGTTTTGTATTTCCTCGTTTCACACATAAAGCAATGCTAATATTTACACATATTTACATTTTTTACTGTCATATATAATGTGACTCACAGCTGGGTTCACATTATATGTGATGCTCATGCAGCAACTGTAAAGAGATTAGAAAATTCATCATCATCACAAATATCCTACCCAAAATGGATAGAAAGTATACTTAATAAATAAATAACAGCAATTATACAAGTAAAAAATCTATTTATTAGATAGCATGAAGAGTGCATCTTTGTTTTTACTGTTACATCTAGATCAAATCAACAAATTATATAGGCTATTATTTGTAACTCTTATAGCCAATGTAATGCCTTCAGTGCAGTTAATTACTTAACATAAATTTACATAATCAATTTGCATAAAAGAAAGATTGGTTGTAACAAATGAGACAAAATTCATAAAAAATAAGCTTTACTTTAACTGACTGTTGTCATAACGGGGAAAAATTACAGAATTTCACTAGAGTGTTCGATAGCCTGAGATTCATCCCAGTATATAAAACAAGAGTGTCGTGATAAACAAATTCAGGTGGAAAACTAAAGGTATTTCCTACAAACCCTGATGAGTACCGTATCCTCAGGAATAAAATAAACGCCTGAAATCTAAAAAGCCATACGTTAGTTCTCCCGCAGGAGAAGCAGTTAAAAATCGTTATCCGGAGGATTCCACCCGAGCTCTCTCCGAGCGACATCATGGAAGAACTCCAGGCTAATAACATTCACCCAGAGTTTGTAACTCATATGAAAAATAGATCAGGCAATGGGATTATGCCACTATTTCTGGTGGTGCTTCCCAAAAATGAACAAAATAAATCAATATTTAATTTAACATCATTATTCTATTATCGGATAAAGGTAGAATCATTACGACGTAAGAATGGCCCTAGCCAATGCTACAGATGCCAGAGATATTACCACCACAGTAAGCTCTGTACGCGTGACCCCTGACGTTTGAAGTGCGCAGGATCACACTTCACAAGAGAATGTAAAAAAAAACGATGGAGGAACCTCCCAAATGTGCGCTATGCTCGGGTGAACATGCGGCCAATTTTTCGGTGTGTCCTAAAAACCCCCCATAATTTCACTCCTGTCCCTCCACCAAAAGTAAATGCGTGGTCGGAGAGGAAGAAAAATTTCGAAAGAAATAACAATCAGCAATCTATCGTCGTTCCGTCCATTCAAACCAACAACATAAATACTTCATCTCATAACGATTTTACATCTCTGCCAGTTGCTCATGATATCAATACCTAACTTTTGCTAACCACCAGCTTATAACGCAGCAAACTCCTTCTTTCCAATAAAGCAATTAACATATTCCCTTTCGTATTTATCCATATTACTAACTGCCCTCCAAAATCAATCCACTGTTAACATTCAATAGTTCGTTTAATAATTTTATCTCATGCCTGAGCTTATCTATCTTTTATCTCGTGCCGCCAATAGCCTTCGCGGAAAAATAAATGAGCTTCAAAATTTCATTTCAGAGCACAATCCTCATTTAATAGCCCTTCAAGAAACACATCTTCACCCAGGTGATAATTTAAAAATTCCTAACTATTTAATTTATCGTTCTGACACACTCAATCAACGAGGAGGAGGCACATCACTCTGCATTCATTAAAATATCACTTATCCACTCCAATAGCTTTGAAAACACTGCAATAGAAATATAATTTAATAATAGCCTTAAAATCACAATAGCCAGTATCTATCGACCTCCAATTGGTAGATTTAACACTCGACTTAATAGTTAATTCAAATAATCAAGTTTTGCTCCTAGGGACTTCAACTCAAAGCAACCTGGAACACCGGTAGAAGCAATATTAACGGATCTGTTCTTTTTGACTGGTCTAATATTAACTCATTTAACATTATAGCGCCCTCTGACCCAACTTACTTCTGTTTGCATAACACCTCTAATAGTACATTAGACATAGCCTTACTAAAAAACCTCACAGCAGGACCAATCACCTGAATTAACGATCTTTCCAGTGACCATAATCCAGTGCTTGTTGAAGTCACCCATAATTCCATCAGTCCATCTCAAAATAGTATCATCACAACTACCAATTGGAGCATATTCTCTAATATTCCTTTAAACACTATCAAAGGAAATCCCACTATTACTAGCGTTCATGACATCGATCCGACCATTAATAAATTCAATTCTAACATCACTACAGACATTAATCTGTCCAGTAAATATAAAGAAATTCGCTCCACTCATCTTAAACTACCCATCTCAATACGAAATAAAGTAACTGAAAAAAGTAGGCTCCGTAAATTCTGGCAGGAGATCATATATCTTCCAATAAAACGGGAACTAAACAGGCTTCAAACTGATATAAATTAAAATGATTTACAAAATAAAAAATGATAGGTGGAACGAATTTCTCTTGGGCCTGAATCCCGAGGACAACTCTCTATTCAAAATTAATAAACATTTCACAAAAAAAATATTCTAAAATATCACCCCTTCTAGGTTCTTTGGGACTTATTTTTACTTCTAAAGATAAAGCTAAAGCTTTTGCAGAAAACTCCTTTCAAGAAAATGCCTTCCCCTAAGACGATAATCATATCGAACTCGTCGAGGACGAAATAGCTACTTTAATAATCATGATAATAACTGCAATATTTTCTTTTCATCAACCGATGTCATGAACGTCACTAAAATAATTAATATACTTAAATTTACTAGTCCATATTGCATTCCTAATAAAGCCTCGCTGTGCCTTCGTCTAAATGCAATTACTCATAATACCAAAATCTTCAATAGTTGTTTAAAACTCAATTACTTTCCAATAATCTGGAAAAATGCACACATAATTATGTTTCCAAAACCTAGGCAAGATAATAAATTTCCGCAAAACTACCAACCAATAAGCCTCCTTAGTTGCGTAGGGAAAATATTCGAAAATCTTATTATCTTCCATATTTCCATTAACTCCATTCTTCCAGGAGAACAATTCAATTTTCGTAACAACCATTACACGTGTCATCAACTATTGCGAGTAACGAACTTAATCACTGAGGGATTTAATTATAAACTCTTTACGGACGCCGTCTTTCTTGACGTACAAGAACCATCAACAGATTGTGGCACGATGGATTAATCTATAAAATGATAAATTTAAACCTTCCTACCTGGATTATTCTACTTATTCATAATTACTTACAAAATAGGACTTTTCAAGTAAGAATCCAGGAAGAATTGTTCATAATTGATCGCATTCAAGGAAGTGTACTAAGTACCATTTTATATAATATTTTCACTTACGACTTCCCTCAACATGATAAAATCACTACTTGTCTATTTGCAGATGATTCAACAGCTTTAGCGCAGGGTGCATCCATTCCAAAGTTATAAAGTTTTATAGACTGCCTGGAAGAATGGCTTACTAAATGGCGAATTGCCATCAGTGTTTCCAAAACTCAAGCAATGATATTTTGTAAAGGAAACGCCAGTGAACCCATTGATAATCTCTATCCTTTCGATGAACCAATAGCCTGGTCAACGCAGGTTAAACATCCTGGTTTAATAACTGATAAAAACTAACCTTCCGTGAATATATCAATAATATAAAAGAAAAATGTTGGAAAAATTTTATCTCTGCCTCCCTCTAATCAATAGAAATAGCTAACTCACCCTTTCAAACAAAATATTACTATTTAAGCAAGTATTAAGACCAATCGTTACTTACACAGCCATAATATGGGGTATAACAGCAAAAATTAATAAAAACCACGTTCAAATAATTCAAAATAAATTACTTCGGATTATCACTGGGGCTCCGTGGTTCGTAAGTAACTCTACCATTCATAACGACCTTAATATTGAAACTATAGACACCCATATTACTAAACTTCCTAGAAAATTCTTTTGTAATATAGCTAATTACAATAACCTGATCATTAAAGCTCAAACCATTTTTACTCAATGCAATGATAGATACAACTATCCCTACGCAACTTCAAACAGAAATCGAAGTTCAAAAACACCTTAAATGGTCTTTTTTTTTTAAATTGCAATATCCATTTTGTTCTTTTTTCTTTTATTTCATTCGTTTGTTCATCGTTCCATCTCATCTTTAAAAAAATGTTTTATGTTTTTCCTTTTCAAGCTATATTCTTCATTATTATTTTTGTTATATATATATAACAAAAATAATAATGAAGAATATAACTTGAAAAAGAAAACATATATATATATATATATATATATATATATATATGAATATGTATATATCTATGAATATGTATATATATATATACACTCAAGAGCCAAAACATTATGACCACCTGTCAATAACGAGTTTTTCCACCTTTGGCGCGCAACACAGCTTCAACCCGCCTTGGCAAGGATTAATACCACCATTTAATACAAGTTAAATACCACTTCCACCTGATCACGTGACTTCCACGTCATCCAGGCGAGTTCATCGCAAAATGTAGGGGTGGTCATAATGTTTTGGCTCTTGAGTATATATATACTAGTAAAACCCGGCAAACGTTGTTTTGCCATATACATTATTTCTATAAAATATTTTTTTAATTAAATAAAAAAAAACTAACTTACTATAATGTGTGGAAATGTGGTTATGATTGGAAGAGGAATGGAACGTTGCAGACAATGACGGCGTATAAAATGATAATACACTAACAATTTATTTATTTCCTCTTTTATATTATATTAAATTAATAAATATATTTTAAATTACATTATAAAATATCTGTATATACATCAAAAATAGTTATTTACATATTTACAACTAATTATGGCAATTAAAAAATAATCAATCTCTAAGTGCAATGGAGTGTACAATATTTTTGGTTAGTCCATCTTTAGTCAACACAAACAAACTGGATGGTTTACCCACACGCAAACATGCCACGTATAGTTAGTTTTCCGTGGGAAAACATGGTGTGCCCAAATCTAAGCCACAAACAGACATCGTTTGGCCTTGCTACTTATTGATTGTCATTGCGAATGCCAATCTAATTGGTAATTGAATACGTTTGGATTCAATTGGCACATCTGTATGAATCATAGGGATTCGTGGCAGCAATATATTTTCGCCTCGGTACTTGCCATTCAAAATACTGGCTTCGATAACGTTTTTCATTAATTTTTTAATGACTAATCATGTTCCATTGCACAGCCGTGGTGGGTTCAAATTACGAATCAAAATAACCGGTGATCCAACCTTTAATTGTAAATGATGCAGTGGCATGCCTGGCAAATCCAATGAATTCAAAAACTCAATTGAATAATTTACAGCTTCATGGGCATCGTAAACTGTATCGATAGATTTGTATGACACCAAGTCCCCTAGCAACAACTGTTGTATCTTGGAATTTAAACTATTGACGTCCACATTTTTTTGCTGCCAAAATTGCTCTTTCTGCCAACCAATCAAGATTTTTGAATTGTGTGCATACATCGGGAAATATGTGATCGATGAGATTATTTTGCGAGTCGATGATTGTGCAGAAATCTGTCGGCAATTTTATGCATCCAGTATTTTCATGTACAGCAACTTTTGCATGGCTAATATCTAACAGTTGTTTTGAGAATGTTTCGGCGGATGGATCTTGAAGCATTTGAACGCGCATGTTTACTTTTAGTTGTAATTTTTCAACATTACGCCACAGTGACGATGATTTTAAGCAAATGTTGATCTCATCAGAGTACGTTGAACGTGGAATGACAGGAAGTGTTTGCCTGAAATCACCTGAAAGATGTAACAGAGTGCCGCCAAATAGTTTGTTGTTTGTTTTTATATCCTTCAATGTCCTTTTTATATCCTTCAATGTGGCTGCAATGCCTCAAGCGAATGTTTGTGTGCTATAGTGCATTCATCCCAGATGATAATTTTACACTGTTTGAGCGCTTGGGCATGGACTATTGTTTCTTTTACGGTACACACACTGCATTTGGGTTACTTTGAATATTCATGGGCAGCTTAAATGCTGAATGAGCTGTTCTGTCTCCATCTAATAAAGTGGCTGCAATCCCAGATGATGCAACGGCCAATGCGATGCCATTTTTTGATCGTATCTCGGCAAGAAGTAGCAAAATGAGTAAGTTATAACACAATTACACTTGCAAGTTAAAAGTGCACGCAATAACAGCCATCTTTATTTTTCTTAGAACAATAATAAAGTTGCCAATTTTGCTTAACTAAACATTAACACGCACTACACGTATAAATATAATTAAACGCTACACGTGCAAATATAACAGTATTTGTTCTCTTATTATTTGACTTACCTTTAACAATGATAAAACACGTATATTTATTTAACACGTAAATATTTCTCTTTTAAATTAAAACTATTCCCACAAAAATGTTGCGTATAATATATGCAGGTAAAGCAACGGCCGTTGTTGGCGCGAGTTCACAACACGTGTTGATTTATATAAAATCCCTTAATTAAATAAAAGTCAAAAAAATGAAGCCGATTAAAGACTTTAATTTTTGTTTAAACACACGTGCTGTAATGTCATGACTAAAAAGTTAAAAAAAAAAACACTACATTGTTTTGCCAAAAAATTTTTTAAAAATATTTAGGGGTGGGTCACCTTTATCACTTAGGAGTTTAAAAAATAGATTACGACCGATTCGCAGACCTACCAAATAGGCACAAAAATTTTCATAAGAATCGGTCAAGCCGTTACGGAGGAGTTTGGCAACAAACACTGTGACACGAGAATTTTATATATTAGATATATTCATTTCAGTAGAATATAGCAAGTATACTTAATATAATATACAAAAAAATTAAGTATTATAATTGTAACGCTTTCTGGGAAATGGTACATGGAAAATGGGTACATTAAAAATTCGGTATAGCAGAGAGTGAACCTCTTCGGTTTGTAAGATTCCTTTGTATAAACTGACATGATGATGCCAGTAATAAAAAGTGTAAAAAATATGCATGAATAATATTTTTTTATGATTTTAATATTTAAAAATAATAATTTAATTCAATGTTGGTAAAATTTCAAGTGATGAATAAAGCATACCTTAAAACCTTTTTTGTTATTTTATATGCATAAATTTGTTTTAAAAAAATTAATCAAATACACATACTATTAAATCTGAATTTCATGATAACTGGATGAATTAATTTAACCATGAACAACTTTTATGTACGAGGAAATTCTTAAAAACTTTCAACAGGAATATTATGAGAGAAATTGAATAGTCGTATTTGGTTGATGAAGATATTAATTGTGTGCATGCTTTAACAAATTGATAGTGTGCTTTTTTTCTTTTGTCTGAAATGCAGGGTTAGCAAGAAATAAGTTTATCATTTCAGAGGACTCTGGAATGCATTCTATTGGTCCAAATGACAAAAACATTTGATTTACTTATAATTCAAATACATTAAAATAATTTCTTACATAAAAATTTTGTACAGAAATCGCTGATAAGTGGAGTTGTAATACACATAAAAATATTTAATATGGTTTATAAATGTTAAATAATATTTAGCAGTTTTCATGCTATTTCTCAATTCCTTCTATTAACTCACACTCTCTCTACATATATCTTGTTCAAATTTTCAATCGTTCATAAAATACTTTTTATTCCTCCACTCAAGTTCAAATACATTTTTTTTAACTTGTAGTGGATGACACTTGATGTTAATACAGTTTTTTCAAATAATAATTCATTCATTAAATTTAATTAATAAATTTTCAGTTTTTTTAGATTTAAGTTGCATATATCTACCAATAGATGGCGCCAGATAAACTTAAAAAAAATGAATGAAAATTATTTATAAAGGACTTTCTGCATTATAGTGTAAAAAAAGTAGTAATTGACTTTAAATCTTTTTTTTTATATTACTTCTTATAAGTCTCCTTCCTTTCCAACAATGTGCTCTAATCGCAGAATCATATTTTTCACAGCTGACCGGAGTGAAACTGCTGGAATATCAAGAACCTGGCGCCAAATACTATCCTTCAATTTGGCACAGATGCTGACCTTTTACGGTACATAATATCCTTCAGAAAACACAAAACCGAAAGACGATTTCCGGCGAACGAGAAGGTCATTGTAAAAAAAAAAAATTGCTAATTGCTATTGTAAAATGAAAATTGTATTATGAACTGTAAAATGAAAATTGATCACCAGTTCATCTGGGAAATAAGACTTAAATCTTAGCTTAATAAGGCTTAAATCTTAGCAATTACTTTAAACAACGACCAATGGGTGGAGCTGCGCCCTCCTGCATAAAAATGATGTCTTGAAGGCATTCGCGCTGCTGAAGTTTTAGGATTACAAAATCCCTCAGCATATCACGATATAGTGGTTCTGTGATGGAATAGGCTTGTATTCCATTTGAAGGAATCTCTTCCAAAAAAATACTGTTCTATAATAAAGACAGCCGTAAAACTATTCCCTGCTGTCACTTTTTCAGGATGCAAGGGTTGTTCTTGGATAGTATGAGGGTTCTTCACTGCATAAATTCGATCAATTGTTGGTGTTAACTTATCCAATTAAGTTAACTTGCCCAATAACATGCCACATTGCTTTGCAGACGAAAATCGCTTTCGCTCTCTACCTGGAAGAATGCCAAGTTTCCAATTCCTTTCAGATTTCTGCACAATTTTGAGTAAGGCGCATGGAGACATTGGACCTGTTCGTGTCTACTTTACAGACGAGTTGTGCTTGTTCTAGTAAAACAATTTTACCAGTAACGATTTTTCATACAACGTAGGCCTGATGTGCAGAGAAGTAAATAACTATTACTCGTGAAGAATCCGCCTTCTTTTGATAGAATAATGTTTATAGACAACGCTGTAACATAAATGATGTTTCCCATATTCAATATATGCCAATAAATACACATTGTGTTTTAGCGCCACTTTTTGAGAAGTTTTTCTACTGGTTTCTTTTAATAAATATCAAGCACATCATTTTAATTATAATTAGTACAAATTTTATTTAATTTAGACCAATAGAACACATTCTAGGGCCCTCTGAAATATTTTTTGCTAACCTTGTATGTATTGTATTTACGATAGGCTTGATTGATATGCTAAAAATGCTAATGTCCTTTGTAATGTCCTTTTGCTAATGTCCTTTTGTAACTTTTAATAAGAATTCAAGAAGTTCGAATAAAAATTATAAGAATAAAATCAAATATTTTATTGTGAATTATATTACATCCCATTTAAATAAGATAACTGTGCAATTTATCTTGGCTCTCCTGTGAATTAATATATTTTTAAACAAAAGAAATGCAAACGAGTCGCTTATAAGAGTATTAGTCATATAATTTTTTTATACTTCTTCACGAGTATTTTAGGGTCTCTGCAGGAGTACGTTATTCAACATAACAAAATAAATTTTTGATAAATGAAGTTTCAACTAGAATGGCTAAAATATATTTAAAATATATGAAAATCCTTTTTGTCTTTTTTGTAATGAGTTAACTCCCGGATTAACAGATAGTAACAGCCCTCCTGTAATATGGGAATTTTCTCTGGCCAGTGAAATTCACCATAAATCCGTGCTTACACATGTGTTTCCCGCTTGCAAGGGGCTTTTCTCTCACTCTTTTAAGCGGCCTGATGACCAATTGGCTAGCGCTTTGGCCTTTGGTACCATAAGCTTTAGGTTCGAATCCTGGCGTTTGCACGGATGTTTGTGAGTGGTTCGGAATCCACGTTAAACTGTAGATCCTGGTCTAATTAGCCTAAAGTGTGCACAAAATGACCGTAAAGCGACAAACCAAAACACACTCACTCATATAAATTATCAGCTGTGTGGCAGTTTGCGGTGATAGACTGCCTGACTTGAGAGTATTTGTAGTGCTCATACCTATTCATTAGAGAAAGGGAGAAAAGCCTTTTTAAAAAGATGCGTACCTGCTTTCCATTGAACTAACTGACCGATTCCCCCGATTTCCATGTAGCTCATACGAAAACATCATTGGTAATGAACGTTTTTACCTCTTTCCCAGTTTTTACAGACTTCTGGATAAAAAGGAATCAAGCCCAAAATTCCAGTCACCTCTGCTGATTTAAATATTCTCACGGAAATCTGAAAGAAAGAATATTTTTTTGATTTCAAATATTAATTATCCTCGGCAGTTGAGCATCTTTAAGAAGAAATTTTTTGAGACTCCTTTCCTTCTCTAATAGTCCATCAGCCCAATCTGCTTTCTATTTAAGGAATGCTAAGTAAGTATCTGGAAAGACATGCTACAACTTAACAGCAGTCAAAAGTAAAGGTGGGATACATGCAAATCGCATTCGAGTTTATTACATAGCAATCAAATTCGATTTCTAAATTCATTCGATTCATCAGATTCATTTGCTAAACCACTAAAATTTAATATCACAGTAAAATTTAATGATTCTATTTTATTATTTCATTCATTTGAACGATTTCTTAAGCAATATGTTGCAGGTATTTTTTATAACTGAAGCACAAAAGATAATATAATCATTTAAAAAAACTAGTAAATCTAGTTAGAAATTAAGTAAGAATCTTTCTTAAAGATTTCTAATAATAATTCATTGACATAATATAATAAGTCTAATAAATGTAATTACATTAATTAAATAATCAGAAAAATAATCTTATAATTTCTTTTATATCAAAAGTAATATTATTGTTTTTCTTATCTCTTTTAACGATACAGTTATTAAGAACTATTCTTAACATTTTTATATCTTGGCAAACAACGTGTCAATTTCGAAATTATGAAAACTAATCCACTAATAGTTGAAATATTCCCTTCAACATTCAAATTAAGAAGAGCAGAATGATTTTGCCCATTCCATTTCATCGCAATTTTGTTCTTAAAAGTCTTCACCAAAAGATTGCCACAAAACCGTTTTTACTTTGCTAAAAAATCAATAAAGTTGATGTGATGCTAGAAGCGTTGTCATTAAGCCAAAGTTCTAGTCTATACATGTATCCATGTATCTTTGATCTGATACCGCTTTTTGATAATCATTTAAATTTTCAGTAGCGTGGCAGCTTGCTGATAGAGATTTTTCAGAGCACTTTTAAAACTCTGTGAAATGTATGAAAAAAAAAAATCACTTAGGAAACGTTTTTTTGTATATGTGTTCCATTGAATTAGCACCCCTTTCTCCTTTGCAGCGTGCCGAAAAACACCGACAAAAAAGAGAAATACCCTTTCACACATTTACACTCTCCCCTCCCCATTTTTTTGCCATCTTTTCAAAGTGCTTGAGGTGAACAGATTCCGATTTCTAAGGGTTGCCGACTTATTCAGATATTCCCTCCCCAATCTGATGACAAAGGATTCCCAGTTATCGAACTAGATTGGTTTTAACACTTCTCAATGACGCCTCCCATTGAAATTCCATGAGTTCGTACAACTGCAGAACATCTTTAATATCCTTTATATACAAATAAACGATTAAATCTTTTACATTAATCTAATGATTTGTTTAAAGAGAAACGGGAAGTTTTTTTTCTTTTTAATACTGAAAAGAATTTGGTGAATACCTTTTCCCTCCAAGGAGATGGATCGCTCAATTTTTGACAATATAATTTGCATATTTCTCCTTTACACTTTGCATATTTTTTATGTCCTGTAATTAATTTCTAATTAGCTTGACAAAAAATTAATGTTAGTCAGAGTTAGATTTAAAAAAAAATTGTTTTTTTTTACTAATACTTGTTCATTTTCTTTAACTAAATAATCTTTGAAATTCACATATTGTTGATCATAGCACTTTTTAAGTCGAACTGGGCACAACCATCCGAAAAAAAGGGGTGTTTCAGATACATTTAAGCAGAAAAAAAAATTTTAATTTTTAAAAATATTATATTAATATATTTTATTCTACAACAAGGAAATAATTTTTTGATATTTTTAAAAAATCATTATTAAAAATTATTAATTTATATATTATTATTACCAGTTCCGAATTGGGATCTTTTGGTGGCAATGAGATCCACTAATTTTGTGCTTTTTAACTGATTTTCTTTTCTTATGGTAAATCTTCTTATTTAATAATTGATTTTTTTAAAATATTTGTTTTAACTTATTCTTTCATCTTTATATGTTTTGAGTTAAATTCCTTTTTCTGCCTCATCTTGTAAGATTTTAACAATTTCTTTGTCCTCTTGGTTTTTTATTTTCACTCCTATTAGAAGTTCAAATGGTGTCCATTTAGCTTGTGCTTCGACAAGAAATGCTGTTTAATACTCATTTCAATTTGTGTGAATAGAATGTTTACAATTTTTATCAATGAAATTAAATCTTAAGTCCTTTCTTAAAAATACTTATTAAAATAATAAGTCATATATTCTCGTTTTATGATATTTCTTGGATATTTTTTTTTTAAATTTCAGTTCTTTTCAGAAAATATAATAAAATTTTTACGTTTAGGAAAAGTTTGGCCCACTTCCACATGACATAAAATGGATCTCACACTTTTTAATAATAGATAATACACTCATGTCCATAAATTAAGGATAGTGAAGTTCAGGCAAAAAAAGAGACAGAAGCAAAACAAATTTTACTTATTTGTAAAGTCTATTTGTTAAACAAAAGGTAAAGAGCAAAAAAGAGGCTATATGTTTGACATAATTAATAAAAATTGCGATTTTTACTCCCTGGAGCAAATTTCAAAAAAGAACCTATATACAAAAAACAATATAACATGGTTAGTATGATGGTTAACATGGAGTATGTCTCCCGGACGATGCAATACAGGCCTTACAACGCCTCGGCATGCTGAGTATCAAATTATCAATCTGATCTTGGGGAATATTACACCACTCATCAAGCAATGCCCTCCGAAGTTCCGGTTGACAGGTGGGAGGGGGTTGACGGGCTGCAATTCGTCGGCCAAGCATATCCCACACATGCTCTATTGGATTCAAGTCCGGTGAATATGCTGGCCAATCCATACGGGTGATATCCTCCAATTGAAGGCATTCGTCTACAATGTTTGCACGGTGAGGACGGGCGTTGTCATCCATAAACAGAAATTCAGCACCCATGGCGCCCCGAAACAAACGTACATGTTGTTCCGGAATGACATCCCGATAGATGTGGCCTGTCATCGTTACGCTCTGAACATGCAGGTCAGTTCTGGAACCAAGAATAATTCCTCCCCAAACGAGCCATCCTGCACCACCGTAACGGTGTCGTTCAATGGTGTTCTCTTGGTGGTAACGGGTACCTGGCGTTCTCCATATGAATGTCCGGCGAGAATCAGGCTGCAAACTAAACCTGGACTCGTCGGAAAACATCACACAAGACCACTGTTGCGGTGTCCGCAATGCATGCTCTCTACTCCAGGTTAATCGCAGGCGACAGTGAGTTGCGGTAAGTGGAACACATCTGACAGGCCTGCGAGCATATATACCAATGGGCCCTAAGCGTCTGTACGCTGTCTGCCTTGAAACTGTCGTACCGGTAGCTGAAGAGAGCTGACGAGACAGGTCTGATGCTGTGCTCCGTCTGTTTCTTTTGGCAGTAACTGATAAATACCGGTCCTCATTCGGCGTTGTAACTCGGGGGCGACCTGTGCTGTAACATCTACTCACATTACCATCATCTTGGAATCGGTGCCAAAGCCTGGAGATGACACTCTGGGCGATTCCAAGTTCCTCGGATACTTCCAGCTGGGTACGTCCACATTCCAGTCGTCCAATAATTCTACCACGTAAAAAAACATCCAAATGCTTCCTTTGTGCTATAACTATGCGGTTATTGCACTGAAAGACTTTTAAAGCGCTTGTGAACAATTTTACTTCTTTGCCACCATTCCTTATATACCCCTCTCTTACACTCTCGTCATTGTGACGTACTATCCGCGCCATCTGGTGGTTTTCTGTAATTTGCATATTCTTCTTCAAGATGTTTGTGATAATTTTAGAGGTGAAATTTTTATTTTAGAGTTCACTTTCTGTGTGATTCTGAATTATCCTTAATTTATGGACATGAGTGTAGATCGTTGATGATCGATGAACAAAAAACGAATATTACAAAAATTTTGATATTTCTCCTGGTATCAGAAAATAAACGTCACTAAAATGCTGAAACGTTTTCTTTGGCAACTGTTTCACAATGCTAGATTGTGTGACGATATTTATATAAGTATGATAAACATAATCGGCATATTCTTAAATAAAAACAAGTGCTCAATAATTTAAAAAAAGGAGGCCTTTAAGGGTTTAAAGATTTAAATAATTAAAATTTTAAATCATTTTAATTTTTTTATGCATCTTTATTGCACCATGAAACTTAATGAAAGTTGTTCTTTTGAACGACCTTAATAAAGAAAGAAAAAAAAATGACTTTCTCTTTGAAAAAAAATATTAAACATTGAAATATTATAGTGAATGCCAACATCAATATCGTTAAGAGTAGAAAACAAGAATTTGAATGTGACTGCCAGTTCAACACCGTAAAAAATATCAGCAATGAAATAAAATCAACTTGGGAAGTGATGGGAAAAAATAAGTTCATTAATCAACTTCCTAGGGCACCACAAATTTTAAAAAGTTTTTTTTTCTACCAATGCAGCTGGTAGACAGACATGGACGTCTTTGATGCCTTAGGGCCAGCGCTGCACAGACGTTACTCACTTTGCATTACCCAGGGGGGGCTTGAAGATAAGCCACGGACGCGGAGTAACTATGCCCCCGCAACGCTATACGATCCTATTGGACCGGGACCTACGGTTTAAAGTGGATTCCGATCCACTACACACATCCATGGCACTGCCGGGGCTCGAACCCGAAAAGTGTGGTACCGAGCGCCAGGGCGCTAGCCACTCGGCCATTCAGGCCCTAATTTTAAATTGTTGAATGACATAAATGAATTTGAATTTGTTGATATCAATGAAAAAATAACAGCTGAAAAAAAGAGCTTGAATTTGAACCAGAATTTGAAAAACTGCGTTACATGATGCTGCTTGCATTTGAAATTTGTGATTTTTATAAAATTTATTCGCCGGAAAGAAAATGATATTTTTGCTTGCATTTACGAGATCTAATCAAATAGCAACGTATTATTCTTATTAAAATGATTACAACTGTAACACGATATTTATAGAAATGTATATGATTTAACTATAGAAATGTATGCGCCAACTCTCTTACTTATAAGGCTAACAAATAATTTATTAAAATTTTATACTGAAACAAGAGAACGAAGGGCTGCTATTGTCTTTTAACATAATATTATCAAATCACGTGATCGATATCTCATTTATGATTGACTAGAGTTCTGTGATATAGTGTAATTCAGAAGGGATTTTTTTTTTTTTTTGCTGCAGTTGACATTGCATCCACACAGGCAATATTCATGGAAAAAATATTTTTGATGATTAAAATTGTAGTTATGTTATGGAAAATAATGTGGATCTCTTCCTGGGTACTTTTATATGTTATTTCTTCATTTCGTTTGTTTATTAATTTCATACCAACATGCAGGTTTCTTTTTTTCACTCATTACATTGATTAAGATGTAATGAGTACCAGAAATTTTGAGAGAAATATATTTACATTTTAGAACTTTGCTAATATATTATGTTTTTTTTTTCTTCCAAATTGAGTGATTTAGTGTAATATTTTTAGATGCGCAATTTATCCCCAAAAATTAAATTATATCCTTCAAGCATTGCACATTTCAGAGAAGCACCGTATAAACTCATTTAGCTTTCGCTTGAACTGCCAAATATCATCAGGAATCTAAGGTAAATTTATTATAGATGTATTTTGTTTATTAACAATTATTTTTATGAAATAGCTCCCTTTGGTGTTAATACTGATATTAACTATTTAATTATTACCTAATTTAATTATTATTTCATTAACTGATATTTTAAATTATTTCAAAATATTGCTCAAAGCAAATTAAACAAAAAAGTAACAGTCCTACTCCAATTAGGATCATATCAATAGGATATACATGTTTTTAAAACATTAGACTGCATCTGTAAAAATAGGTTTAATTGAAGATTTTCAAAAAATATGTACAATAAGTGGCAGCACAAAAAAATTAATTAGATTTATATGTTATTTGATGGATATAATGATTAGAATATACTATTGTAATAGTACATCTTAAAAGCTAAAAAGAAAATGGTACGATAAATATAAAAAAAATAAGATGCATAATATTGTAACCAAAATGAAAGACTTTTAACTGTATTAGTTCCTTTAATGTCAGCCGCAAACTTTTTAATAGTTAAAACTCAATTGTTAAAAGAATTATGAACACTTTAAATGAAACTAACTTTGGGATTTTTTTCGTTACAATAACGTATTGTATATTTAGTGCCGGAAAATTTATTAAAAAAAACAACTGATAATGGTTTTTATATAAAAGTATTACATTGTTACATTCACTGGGGAACGCTAGTAGGTGATAAAGAATTGATTACAAATAAATTATAAATAAACAATAATTAAATAAAAACTGCTGAAATCTTCTCGGCAAACTTATCATGTGTGAACATTCCAGAACGGATGAATAAACTCAGGAATATGCCACTGTTTAATAATGCACGAGATATATGAAGCAATTGATTGGAATACTACAAGAATGGCCAAATTCAATAGCCACATGAATATAGCAATGTTGAATAGATCAAAAACTTCATAAAGAATGTATTGTTGAAGAATCTCTAAAAGAATATTCAAAAGTAAGATAAATGTAGTCGTAAATGAAGAATGAAGCATTCCCAATTCAACAAGATTCGTTATCACATACAATAGCTATGAGAATATATCAAAGTTTGAATAAACTCAGGAATATAACAATGTTTAATAATGCGAGATATATATGAAGCAATAGATTGGAATACTACAAAAAATGGTCAAATTCAATGGCCACATGAGTATAACAATGATAATGTAGCAGATCAAGAACTTGTATTTGTATTAAATAATGTAGCAGATCCAGAACGTCATGAAAAATTAATTGTTCAAGAATCTCTAAAAGAATATACAAAAGATAAATATCATTCTGAATGAAAAATGAAGTATTCCAAATTCTACAAGAAGCACTATAACATTTAATAGCCAAAAGAATATATCAAAGTTTGAAAATTCTGGGCATAAATGAAGAATGAAGTATTCCATATACAATAAGAAGCACTATACTGCTCAATAAGCACAGGAAAAATGAAAAGTGCTTCAAAACCAAACTACAAAACACTTCAATCAAAAGCCAAATTCTCCAGAAAATTCATGACTAACGTTACACATGAATCATTTCGAGAGTTAAGGGACCCAAAGTGCCCTTTTCCCCCAAAATTTGCAATGGAGTTTTATTTGCTTGACCCTCATTTTGGGATAACGTCTCGGACCCCTAACCAGAACAGCTTTATAGCTTATTAAGATATAAGAAAATATAAAAACTAAAATGATCAATGAAAATATCCTTCTTCAAATTATCATGTACAAATTTTTCCTCATTTATAATTTCTAATGGTTTTTATAAAATGATATGACAAGTCATTCACAATGTTTTGAACTGGTCTGTCCTCGAATGGGAGCAATCGGTCAGCAAGAAACAAGTACAAAATATTCTTAAAAAAACTAATATACGCTAAAATCAATTTCTCGATTTATAAGACAAGGCCCTAAAGATAAGGAACGCGTTGATTTATAACGAGAAGAAAATAAAAAGTGTAAGTTCTTTTCTATAATTCTGTACTCACTGAAAGATAAACGAATTGAATGACGTATGCTCTATAATGACAGTATTTTGACCACTAAAAAAACCTGCAGAAAACTATGGAAATATGAATGCACAAACAACTTTGAACATAGCTGGTGGCAATGTTGTCAAACGCATAAAATCAATTGCGTAGATCCGAGCTTGCGTAGGGGTGTGATAGTATTGGGGTTTCATATATAATTATTGCTAGAAGATTCATTAACCCATATCTCTAGTTTGATATTGTAACATACATTAGTAGCAACAAAATGTCGCCAAATCACTGTACGCTGCCCTGTTCTGTAAGTAGCAAACTGTTTGGCAACTTGTTAGTAATAGTTTTCCTAAATGGAGAAATTGTTTACTTACGGTTGAATATTTATTACGTTTTACTGCATTACTTATAACAAGTATGTAATTGTACTATGTTTTCCAACTGTTTATTATTAATACTAATATTAACTAATTCATTAATTAATTTATTTGTAGATAAAATTTCTAACATGGGTTTCATATTAATAGGGGGGCTTTACTGGGCCGAAAACCTGCTTTGCATCGTATTAAAATGGAAATTACTACTACATGCCTACTTCTTATTATTACTCATCATTCATTTGAATGGGTGGTTGCGAATGTTGTGAATCTTTTTCCCTCGAATACACATGGGAACTTTTTATGCAGGCTTGGAAATCATTCACTGAAGAACAAAAAAAAATATATTCTACATAACAACTTTCACTTAATTACCATACTTCCTGGCAGTTCCGAAACCCAGGTAAAAAAAAGAAGAGAATCCCCCCTCCCCATTTTCTTCCAATTCGTTTGGGATCAGGGGAATACAGACTTTGAATTCCATTCTATGTTGCTGAAAGGTAGAAGAGAATAAAAAGTCCCTTGTCAGATTCGAATAGTAGCTTGTTTTTTTAATTTATGTTTCGCATTCTGTTTTCTTATATTTAATCAAAAGTCACTTAACAACTGCAGAACTTTATAAGCTAAGTTTATTTTTTATTTCAATTATAAACACAATACAAAAAATAAACAGTGATTGATTTCTTTTAAAACAACACAACATACAGTTCGGCAAAGGGGGAAGACGGGGCAGATCCTTTCGTCCAAATAACTTAGATCCGGCATGGCGTAAATTTGAAAGATGGAGGTGGTTTTTAAAAGTAAACAGTGAAATTTGATTTCAGAGAAAATAATTCATTAAAGTTTGAAGCTTAATGAAACGTCTTTACTATAGATGAGAGCAATACATATATAGTTCAGAAAGTCCTTTGGATGAGTTCGGGGAGTAAATGCGAATCCTCCAAATGCCATTTCTACTACTACTACTACTACACCACACCACACCACATCACTGTGCCTAGAGCTGAGTGCCCCTTTATAGTTATGATATGGGTGAGAAAAAATCTGATTGGGCTCTGCGACACTCTACGGTCATTTGAGACAGGGATTTTGGACCACTACAAACATCCATACCACCGCCGGAATTAGAGATAATGCGGAATGGGTTATTGAGAGCCAGAGCGCTAGCCACTCGCCCATTCAGGCCCTTAAATGTCATTCATGGAACAGTTTGTTCAAAATTGGGAAGCAAAATAAAAGTGATCCATAGTGGGCCATGGGTAACTAATACCTTTATCGTAAGTGGAGAGTGATCACAGATGAAAGTTCCTGCCATTCAAAACATTTTTTGTCTAATATTTCACTTAGATCCGGAAACCCCCCATCCTGTCATGTAAAATTAGCTAATTCTTGGCATATAATTTTTATTGATGGTAGTGCTGCAGCTTGGCAAAACCCTTAATAAATTAATTTAGTTCTTTTATATTAGGAAAATCTATTTTTGTCATTTTTTAATACCGGGTGATTTTTTCCGGAGAAGTTCATAGAGATTAATGCTATATGATATATTGCAACCTCTTGGGTGAACAAGCATGCATGCTTAAATGCCTAGAATTTAAAAAAAAAACAATAAAATGACATAACAAAAAAAAAAGATTATTCTTGCAAGGTTTCAGTTCTCTTTCCAGAAAAAGAAAGAAGCAATAAGAAATTCGAGAATGTTTCAAATTTTTTCTCTCTCCTCCCTGAAGGAATGAAGAGGAAGTGACATGAAGAGTGGATGAGAAGGAAGAGATACAAATTCATCCCTGCCACTATCGAAATGCGCTGTTTTCAATTTCACACTTCTCAATTAGTTTGCTAGCATACACTCATGCGTGGATAAAACTTATCACTTTACTTGCATTTGGAGGGATTTTACATTAGGGTAATCGTTGAGATTCGCTTTTATACAGAAAGGAGGAGGTGGTGTTGAAAGGACGATTGCAAATTATAGGTGAGTGTAACTGCAGAAATGGTAAAGCAATCTTTTATTTTAATTGCTCCTTAACTTTTAAATTTTGATACATCACTCAAAATTGGAACGCTCGGGGCCTGAATGGTTGAGTGGCTAGCGCTCTGACGCTCGGTACCCCAGGTTTCGTGTTCGAGTCTCGGCGGTGCCATGTAGTGGTTCGGAATCCACTTTAAACCGTAGGTCCCGGTCTAACAGGATCGTAGAGCGTTGCGGGAGTACTGTTGCTCGGCGTCCGTAGCTTATCTTCAAGTTGCATGCACCTCATGGGTAGTGCTAAGCGAGTAACGTCGGTGCGACGCTTGCCTTTAGGCATCAAAGACAATTGTCTAAGTGTTTGCCAGCTGTATTAGAACAAAAAAAACTGGTATGCTCTATTTTAAGTATCCTTATTAATAATTTATTTCACAAAAAACACTCTATGTTATACGTTCACTTATTTAGAAACTTATTCCCGACCTAAATTATTTCGAAGAGTTCAAGTTACTATTCCTATATTTAAATTCTTTCTATAAAAATATTTTTATCTGAAAAAAATTTCCAACTATTTTTGTACGGTTCTTTGTGCACACCTATTTGGTGTCCTTTCTTTATGGTTATTATGCTTTTTAAAAAAACAGGTATTTTACTAATTTAATTTTCTTACATAGTGGAATAAGGTACTACAATTTTTCTGTGTGTCGATGAAATCCTTCTATGTAAAGTTGAACCTAATAATATCTAATCTAATAATCAAGATGTCTTGTATTTACCATTTCAAATTATAAATATAATTGTGAATGTTTTATTTCAATTAATAGTAAATTTATTTTATTTAGAGACATAAATTAACAATTCCATTGAAATTTTAGAATTTTACCCGTAACAGGGTCAACAATTATAGTTATATTACTGTAAAACAACTGACTGTCGTAAATCGGATAAAAACAAAAATATAGTTTTGACGGAAATTCTTCAATTTTTAGGAATTTAAAAATCAGTAATATTTTTTTTTATAGTTTGCACATTATTTATTATTATATTTCGAATAGTTTAAAACACAGCTACTAATTGACATTATGAATTTTAAATGCTTGCAGAACTTCATTTTTTATTAATTTATGTGATTTTAATATATTTTAGCATTACTTAATCTGGGATGTAATGAAAGGTCAGAACTTTTAAGGAATACTAAAAATTTCTCTAGAAGTCTACTACTGATCTTTTCTACTTAACATACAGAAAAAAATTACGTAGAGGTACGTTTCAAGTTGTTTTTTTAATAACGTTTTTAAAAATACTTATTTAAAAGATTTATTCCATAGAAGATATATATATACATATAATTGCAATGTAATTCTATTCTTCGCGGGTAAAATTATAATCGTTTTAGGTTGCAAGAGCCAGCCGGAAGGACTATGACTTCCATTCAACAGAAGGCAGTCAGGGACATCATGGGCAGAAGTGATGTTGATCCTATTAAAATGGGAGGAAGAGGGAGGAATTTCTGCCGCTTGAAATTTTAGCACACAATACAAGTCCTCATCAACTCATTATCCTGCTGACTTTTTGTAGCAGCACGGAATCTGTTGCGAGTTTTCATAATAAACCAAGTGGATTTTTCAGGAAGTAAAAGACCGCGAGTCTTTCTCATTTGGTTATCAATAATAAATATAAAAATAATTAAAGATTTGGGGACCAACTCGCGAAGTCACCGAAAGCCCTGTGTCAGTTTTAAATGTTTAAAAGCTTCCTCAGGCAGAGAGAATATATATATATGTATAAAATGTATAAAAATTAAAAATATGAATAAATACCTAGGAACTGGCAGAAGAATATAGATATTTTTTTTAAAAATCAGATATTTTTCTTTTAAATTGATAGATTGTGTATACAAAGCCTGTGCGACAAAATAATATTTCGAGTTTGCAGACTAAAGAAAGTGGAAGCACCTAGTGGAAACACCTAGTTGGAAAAACGAGCAAAAAATTATGATAAATATATTTTCACATTTGAAAAATTATTTACTCTTAATTGGGTGATATTTTTCCAACAGCATGCACAGTATACAGAAAACAAAATACGAGCAGCACCATGGGTAGATAGAAGTCATTTCGAAGGCAATTATATTTGACAGGGGAGAAAATCACAGAAGAAAAGCAGATTTATGTGTCATCATTGCGATGCAGGACTACGCAAAGTTATTTGTTTTGAAATGCATTTGACGATAAAATATTATTGAAACATCAAACATCAATATAATGGAGTTTTAATTTTTGCACATTTTGCAAGATGAATCAAACCAATATTATTTAGATAATTCAATTTTAATTCCCAGTTTTCAGTAATTCATTAATTTTACTTTTTATTACATTTATATATGAATTACGTATTCGGCAAATAATTGTTTTTGTTACTATTATTAAATACTTTGGTGTCGTTTTTTCCTAATTTCAAATGGGTGTCATTTATTCCGTTACTTTTATATTGTGAATATGAAAAAAATTGTCAAATGTACTATTGAAATTCGAAGAAATGGGCCGCTAAGAATGAAACAGAAAAAAAAACTCCCCATTTAACACACAAAAACACGCAAAAATAGTTTTAACACGCAAAAAAATCTCTATTTATTTAAAATTCACATAATTTACTTTGCAAACTTTCCCTCTGAATACCATACGGATGCTTATTTTTGTTTCGGATAATATACTTTTTCAATTTTTCAGTCTAAGAATGAAAATTGCAAATTTTTTTGTATATATATATATTGTTTTCATAACTTTTGATTTGAAACTGTATATTTAAAAAATTCAATATAATTTATCACTGTTTGAAATTGATTTGTAAAAACGTAACTTTCAAATGCTGCATTCTAACTTTTGCCGATACTGTAACAATCTGCTTTTTCATAATTTTAGAAGAAGTATTCACAATCTACACTTTTTTATTTTACTTACCAATTTTTTTTTTTTTCATTTGAATATATTTATATGTCATTTTGTTTCTTTATATGTTTTCCTTTCATCTCTTTTTGGAAATTTAAGTTAAAAAGAAAGTATCTTCATCTTTCACGATAATTTTTTTAAATATTCAATCAATAATAATAATGATAATAACCATAAATAAAAACCCTCAATACTGTTGTCGTTATTCATTTAACCTAACTTTTTTTAAATCTTCACAAATCAAATGTTGATCTTTGAATAAAGGCCTTTCTTATGTAAAAAATAAGGCAAGGAACAATTTATTTATGCTTTATTTATACCTTTCCTACGCACAAAATATATTATTGGATAATTTTTGGAAAAATCTTCGCAACATAACTAATGAGACTGATGGGTCGAAAATTCTGTGGAAATTTATGATCCTGACCTGGTTTAGGCATCATCTTTATTGTTGCATGTTTCCATGAGTCCGGGAAGTGATGATTGATAATACATTTGTTGAAGATTTTGGTGAGAAATGTAATAGCTTGGAGAGGGAGGCACTGTAGAGCTTTATTCAGAATGGCATCTGGGCCAGATGTTTTCCTGATATTGAGTTTTTTTATGATAATCGGGACATCATTAGGGCTAATGAGAGGTGGAGTTGATGAATACGAGATGTTGGGGATGAAGTTTTCTACCATAAAGATGTGATCGTTGTCGTATGACTCTTGATGAGTTTTCTTGAAATGATAGTTCCAAGTTGTTGGCGAAGACATCCGCTTTTTCTCTGGGAGTGTAGACCTTACCATTGTTTCCCAATACGGGTGTAATTTCATCTTTTTTTTTGTTGTTGTTGTTGTTGTTGTTGTTGTTGTTGTAAAGTGTCGGTTAATATAATAAAGGGAGTTGTCCTCCGGGTTAAGGCCTTTAACGAATTCGTTCCGTCTGGAGTTCTTAAGTATAGAAATTTCTTTTTTAATTTGTTTTGTAGAATGTTTAGATTATTTTTGTAGGGAGGATATCTAGTTTCTTGACATCTTTTTCTTATGCTATTTTTGATGTTGATGAGGTGTCTAATTTCCACTGGGAGCTTATAGTGAGCAGTTTTCACTTCCCTAATATTGCTAGAGAGGTTGATTGAAGATGAAATTGCCGAATTAAGAAGATTAAGAGCTGCGTCGATGTCACAAAAGTTGTTTATTTTAGGATTTCCGGGAATGCTAGACGATAGGTTATTGTGAAATTTGGTCCCATTGGTAGTGGTTACGCTTCGGAATTGTGATGGTAAAACAGAGTTATTTTCGAAGGCGAAGATTACTGGGTTATGGTCGCTTGAAAGATCATTAATAGAGTTCGCTGCCTTAGAATTGAAATTCTTGTTAATAGCAATAGCCAGAGTTGAATTTGTGTTATAGGAAGTTGAGAAATAAGTTGGATGCGCTGGAGCTGTAATGGTTAAACTATTGAGATTCGACCAGGAGTAGAGTACGGTTCCACTGGTGTTGCAGCTCACCGTATTCCAAGTTGGGTGCTTTGAGTTGAAGTCTCATAAGAGAATTACTCTGTGGTTGGAGTTGAAGAATTTGTCCTGTTCCGAGATTAAGATTTTACCAACTGGAGATAGTAGATACTAGCTATTGTGATATTGGGTCCACTCCTATTGGTGATAACAATTGTTGAGTTTTCAAAAGTAGAGGATTGGATTTTTGTTTCGTAATGGTAAATGTTCCTCCTAATGCAGATAACAATACGTCCCCCTCTGTGAGTTAAACGGTCGGATCTGTAGATGCTGTTATTTTTTATTTTTATGGAGTCACATGATCGTAGGTGGGTCTTTGAATCGCAATTATATGAGGACTATGAAGCCGTATAAACTCCTGGAATTCGTTTATTTTCTCTCTAATTCCATTCTCATTCCAGCTTATGCAGTTGATCCAATTAAGGTTAGTCGGGCTATTGAATATTGTGATAAAGGGGTGACTGAGATTGAAGAACCGCCAACAAGGAAGCTATGTTTGAAGTGAAAACATGGACCTCCTTAACAAGAGACTGCAGAAGTTGAGCGGTAAGATTTTCTTGTGGAATGGAGAAAGAAGTGGAAGGACCTAAAAGTTGGGATTGGACTTGATTTGGTGTTGATTTACTGGGTTTGTAGAAATAGTTTTTTTGAAGAGATGTTGGAGCAGTTAATGGTAATTTGTTTGTCTTCATAATTTTCATTCTTTCCTCCCAGTAGTTAGTCTTGGGTGGTGGGGCAGGGACAAAGTTTGCTGGGTTGCAAAGGCACTCCGAGAAGTTGGTGGTATGATTGCCTTTGCAAAGAGTGCAGCAAGGAGGTGCCTCATTGGGCTTGGGGCAATCCTTAGCCTTGTGAGGTGCAGCGCACTTGACGCACACAGGGTGCGTGGTGGAAAAACTTTCAGTAGTGGAAAAATTGCTGACAATTAAAACACTGAGCAGGATCTGCCTTTTTCCTCAGAAGTTCCATTTTAATTCTGAAGTACGAAAGAGGTTCCATTAAAAAGATCGATTTTGATTTTTTGGACTTTGGTAAAAAGGCTAAGAATAGCGGCATGTTTCCTTTTAAGGAACGGTGGCACAGTTGAGTCACGAATTCTGGTTCATATCCACCGCTCATTAGAAATTCATTAATTTCCTTAGTTGGAAAATCATTTGGTAAGCCACGTATAATAACTATCAATTATTTTTCTTGATATAGAAGATAAGTATGACTTGAGTTTCCTCTCATCAAAAATTTCAGGGCAGATAGCACGGTGGGCTCCATCAGATGGACGGAAAATCTTGAGTTTATTTTCTATAACTCTGCCGGTCACTGCTTCATTTGTCAGATGATTGAGGTCCTCTAGGAGTTTGTTTTCCATTTATTGGATCATCAACGATGATTGGAGGAATGTAAGTCTTTTTGTTAGATTGATCATCAACTTGCATTGATTGGATGCAGAAAGTGGCAGCTTCTGACATGTTTGAAATATACGATTCCGTGTCGGATGAGCTGTAAGCCTGGGGGTGTCCTTAAGTCATGGAGGGTTTTCGTTGTGTTCAGGATTACCTTGTCTAAGAGAAATCTCAGAGTCGTCATTAGTTTTTTTTAAATTACTTCTTTTCGTTTTCTTGGCCTTTTATGAGGTTTCACTGTAGTCCATTCTTTTTCCGGGCCTATTGTACATGATTTTTTTCTAGATTCATCGTTGATAATGCGCTGCTCCTTAAAAATGCAACTTTGCATCAGATTAAAATATTTTTTAGTGAGATCGAATGTTTCCTCAGTTATTTTAGCTGCAGACATATTGTCATAAAGCTGTTTCAATTTGGAAATTTTTTCTCTGCATTGAGAAATAGAAGTGAAATCATCGATTTGCACACTAATTGTTCGGTATTCAGTTTCATGTTCGTTAGAGTTATCCATGGTCGGTATCCGGTTTAAGGAATCTGAATTCGTTGTCATCATTCAAATTCTTCCTGGGTTAGGGTCCATGGAGCTAAAAAGCCCCCTTTAGTATTAATAAAATACTTTTGTTTGTTTCTTTTTTAAAAAACTTTCAATGCGCTAAGTGGGAGGTCGAAAGGAGGGGAATTTTGCAGTGGATAGTAGCGGTCAATGACCGTTCGAGACGGGGTGGGAGAGCGACGAAAAAGACGTCTTTCCTCCTCGAGAGTAGAAACAGGAATGTCATCAAAACTAAAACCAAAGACACTTAAAAAATACTTATTACAAATAATTAAAAATATATGTAGTTTTCAAGAAAATGACTTTTTATGAGATATCTAACACATAAGATCTTGGTTTTCTTAACTAATTTTATAAAGAAAACTGAAATCTGCTCGGCATATTTCGGAACTGATGAATATATACTGGAGAACGGATGAAGAAACTCAGGAATATGCCAATGTTTAATAATGCACGAGATATAGGAAGCAATTGATTGGAATACTACAAGAATGGTCAAATTCAATAGCCACATGAATATAGCAATGTTGAATAGTGTCGTGGCGCTGCCATCCACCCACACAATGAATGAGACGTAAATAAGAAACGGGTGGGAAATGTATAATTTTAAATTTATGTATTATGTGTTTATAAATTTTGTTGCAAGTTATGTCCCTTTTTTTTTTTTTTTTTTTTTTTTTTTTTTTTTTTTTTTTTTGTCATTTTATTTCAGTATTCATTAGTGTACAATTTTTTAATTATGTGTGAAATATTTTCAAGTCAAAAAAAAAAAAAAAGAGGAAAAGGGAAAGAAAAGGGTTTTAAAATGCGAACACCTTGCGCCATTTTCATACAGATTCAGTTCTTGGTTGGGATGTTATTGTTTGACTTCCGGCTTGGTCAAGGTAGAAAAAGGCGGACCTCATGAAGTGCAAATTGTTGCCTCAGGCTTCGTTCTCCCCGGATGGAACCTGGATCTCGACCAATCGAGGCCTAGATGAATGTCACCTATGATGCGGTCAGAGCTCACGCTTATAAGCGGTAGTGGATGGGAGATGAGTTGCTTTTTTGGACTGTGACTGGACGATGGAGACGTAGAAATGGAAAACTTGAAAAAAAGGTGGGGAGGGCCACGTCGATGCGATCAATTCTGCTGGAAGACAATACGACCTGATCGGGGATTGACGGGGATTGATCACAGTAGCAAAGTGTGACAGCAATCTAGCTGTCGATATGATTATTTGAGATTTGCCGTTGCAGACGGGGACTTTGCAGGCGAGATTCCACGTGCCATCGGATAACAAGAAGTGATGAGTACTCATTTGAATGTTGTTGTTTTTTTAATAATTTTTTTTCTTTTCCTTTGAATTTTATTTTTGAAAACATTCAACTTTCAGAGACTGATAATGAGAATAAACACTCATGTGATATTCTATGTGTCAGCATTATTGATTTAGTTAATTGTTTTAAGTTGATCAAATTTAGTTGTGTGCCACTAGCAGCAAATTGATCAAAAATTCTGGAATTAAAATACTGTGCGAGTTCAGCGCACATATCTTTTTTTTTATTGTGTATGAATTCTCAAGTTAGAATTTAAGTGTTCTCCTTTTTTTAATTTGCTTGTGCTAGTTATGTTGTGAAAGATAAAACACATGATTTGATTTATTTTCTTTTTATTGTAATACATTGTGTTAAGTGTATTGTGAGTATATGAAATTGCATGATATTGATGGGGCCCCTGGTTTAATGTTGTTAACCCATGTTATTTTGTCGTTGGTTTAATTCTGCGTATATGTTTATTCAAGGTTATTTCTTTTGCTATATTTAAATAATAAATTTAATATTTATAATTGCAACATGCCTGACTATTTTTCTTGCATACATTGCACACACCACGCTGATTGTCGTTTGGGTAAAATTTTGATTTCCTGGGTTTAATATCTTGAACACAATGCAATTGTTTCCCTAATAGTGCCAGATTTGTTTTCCTTTTAATTCGAGTTCAGAGGTAAAAGAATAAATAAATAAATTCTAGATAGCAACAAGATAATAGATCCAGAACTTCATGAAGAATGAATTGTTCAAGAATCTCTAAAAAGAATATTCAAAAGTAAGATAAATGTAGTCGTAAATGAACAATGAAGTATTCCCAATTCTACAAGAAACGTTATCACATTCAATAACCAAAAGATATCAAAGTTTGAAAATTCTAGTCATAAATGAAGAATGAAGTATTCCCAATTCTGCAAGAAACGTTATCACATACAATGCCAGAAAGAATATATCAAAGTTTGAATATTCTTGGTATAAATGAAGAATGAAGTATTCCAAATACAGTAAGAAGCACTACACTAATAATAAGCACTGTTTAAAATCCCAACCCAAAACATGGAAAGTGATTCAAAACCATACTACAAATCCCTTCAAGCAAAAGTCAAATTCTCCAGAAAAATCCTGTAGATTAATGTTATACATGAATCATTTCAAGAGTTAAGGGGCCCAAACTGTCATTTTGCGCCAAAATTTGCAATGGAGTTTTATTTGCTTGACCCTCATTTTCGGATAAAGAAATGAGGGTGTAAGAAATTTTGCTCTCTCACTTCTTTGTTAATGTAGTTTATCTTTCAATATTTGGGCAGAACGTATATTTTTTGGCGGTTTGAAATGCAAACTCTTCTTCTTCATTGACGCAACAGCCCCATGACGGGCCAAGACCGTTTGCCAACTGGCAGATTTCAATCCCCCCTTCCCCGGGGGAGGGGGATACATTAAGTCCTCCTTGAGCTTGATCGGGGAGGCCTCTTTAGGGGAGTGATGACAACGGCGTTGAGCATTGGTTTAACGTCCCTACTGTCTCAGCTGGGTAGTTTTTGTGGAGCTCTGATTGGCCAGTGTGTGTAGTGCACCCCGTATATGGAACACAAAACATTCCGGAAAGATTCTGGCAGATTTGGAAATAATTAATGTTTTCTTTTTACGGGGTAGGGTTTTCAACTCAACGCTCTTACATTCATATTAGACCTACTGTTTAAAGTAGATTCCGGACCACTTCAAACACCCATGGCACCGTCGGAACTCGAATCCAAAACCTGTGACCTCGAGCGCCAGAGGAATTGCGAACTATATAAACAAATTTAACCAACAAAAAGCTCATTATAAAATCAAACAAAAAGTATCAAATTATAAATCATGTTTATTTTATCTCTTCATATATTTGCTAAAAAAATTACCGACAAAATTTGCTAAGTAAATACCAACAAAAATAGATGCATTATTTATAACTGATAGAAAGAAAATTTTAATATTTTAATTACACTGGCAATATTTTTTAAATAACTATAGTTTATTTTTAATTTAATTCTTAAAACTTATATAATGGCAACAATCTTAATAGTTTTATTAGTGAATACACATTTAATAAAAGATTTTATTTCATCACTTATATCACTTTAAACAATATACAACTTAGACTATTCATGGTATTTGCATGTAAGTAATATGAAATTTATTTTCAGAAAAATTTAATTTTTTTAGGAAATTCTGCTTTACATCTCTGTAATAATTAAAGAATGAAATCTAAACATCTTGTAAATTATGTAGAATAATAGTTTTGAAAATACAAATAATTTTATTGTTTAGGCCTTTTTTTATAAATTTTTTTTTGCATAGATGCAATAAATAAAGTAATCCCTTCCTACGTCAAGGGTATTAGAATAAAAATGAAAAACAATGATTTTTTTTTTTCATAGCCATGTGAAATAAAATATTTTAAATATAAAAGTTTCAAATGATAATCAATTCACCAGTGAATACCAAAGAAGAAACACATTTAGCCTTAAAAAGAACATCAACTAGTTGTAATACCTGAAAACTTTTAAACAATAAATATATATATATATATATATATACATTATATATTCTCATTTTTCAATAAAGAGAATTAAAAATATTTGCAACTGATATTTTCATAATAAATATACTTTTAGAAGACTAGTATGCAGCAATTTTAAATACTAAATTACAGATCTTTATTTTTGATTATATCAATGTCAGATCTTATAATCTTTATAAAGCATATTCTAATTGAATATGAAATATAGTTAGATAACTTAATCTCGTATCCATTTTGACCACCATTTTTTTTTTTTTCCCCGCCAAATGTGGCTTCAAAATTTTTATTTTTCTCATATAACTTTTACTTAAAAGCTGAATATTTTTAGAAAATTGAAGTCAGAGGCAGATGGAAAATTCGATGAAATGGACTTTTAGTCTGTTGAGTTATAGGGCTACAATCTCAATATGTCTTCTATTTATAACAAAATTATTATTTCATATCATCGCATTATCCACAAAATAAAAAAAAAGATTACGAAGGATTTTAAATTAATGGGTAAAATTTGGAGTGACGGATTTTTCAATAATATCATATGGTTCAGGAATGACAGGAATTACGGAAACGGAAACGGACGTACCTGTTTCTGAGTACCTATGGGTTAAATATACCCCGAAAACCTCCACATAATTATTAATATAGTTAAATTCACATTATTGAAATTACATCGTGTATTTAGATTTTAAAAAAAAAATTTACGCTATTAGGTTAAATAATAAAAAGGAAGAAGTAAGTTAAGTTACTCGGGTACAATTAGGAGTCCGTGCCATGTTTCCCCGTGGAAGATCAGTGAATTAATGAAAAATAAAAATAAATTAAATTAAGAATTTAAAATAAATACATTAGAAATGAAAACACTAACTTCTTAAGAATTTTAGATATCATTTAGGAGAAAAATTTTTACGATAGCCAGTATTTGTGTTAGTTTTGCACATCGAAGCAATAAATGAAAATTTAAGGAGTCAAATTGACATCTCAGATTTTCAATTTAGCTATTTTGGTCATTTTGAGACCCACGAACTCTTTTTAGACGTGGAAAAGACTCAAACATCGCATCTTAGATAGCTCTAGTTCTTTTTCTAGAGCTACTGACACCAGGATCGTATACGGGAATTCTGCGAATAGCTTCGATAGGAATTAGCTGCTGCTGAGTATTTTGTAGGCGATTATGGTTTCGGAAAAAGTTTCGAAAAGAACTGGTCATGAACTGGCTCCATCTCTACATCTATAACTGTCTTTTCTATAGGCATGTCAGTGCGCTTTTGCTCTTCCGAGCGTTTTTTGTCAGAGAGAACCAGTTTCATGACCATATGTAAACTGGAAGGATTTGAGTTCAGGGTTGATGTAGGTTCTTTATTAATATATATTTTTTGGTTATTGTAAAATTTATAATGTTTCGAAATATTTGCTTAATTATTTTATGTGATTTTTATTTTATATTTGGCAATGATTAATCAACCTTTATATTTAGTGAATAAATGTATCCAGATAATGCAAAGATACAAAATTCTTAATAGTATTTCCGATAATTCTAAAAGTCAGTAATAATGCTATAATTAAGAATATGAAACTTTAAATTCATATTACGTTATAAGGTCATGAAACATTACACTCTCCTACGAAGAACTCTTTCAAAAATGTATTTAAATTGTTTTCCCTTATTTCTAAAATCATATGACTTTCATAATCAAGTGATCACGACACTAGCAGAATTATAATAATTGGAAGGAAATATTCAATATGGCTATAGACCTTATTATTTCAGTATAAATAGCAATAACAAACCAGAAGGGTAATCCTAAATTTAAAATTATATTTATAAATTATAGGTACATAATTCTCCATTTAAAAGTGTAATAAGAAAAATAACAGTAGGCTATAACGAATATAATTAGATGATGATCGACTTTCAAAACCATGAATCTCATACTTTTTTGCAATTAACAACAATCAATTTTAGTTACTAAATGTACCTTTAGTAAAATTTTTTAGATAATAATCCATTTACAAACGAATAATTTATAAAGGAACTGACTACACATTACGTGCAGCAAATACAAAGTCTAACTTAAACTCGATATTGTTCAATGAAATTTCGATTAATACATAAAACAAAATCTCACTCAAACCTTATAATTTAGAATTTTTTTTAAATTCAGTAGAAAACTAAATGTAGAAAAAAAATTCTTTTCTCTGAGGCAGCTGGCAAACACTCAGACAGTTGTCGTTGATGCCTTAAGGCAAGCGCTGCACCGGCGTCACTCACTCAGCACTACCCATGAGATGCGTGTAGCTTGAAGATAAGCTACGGACGTGGAGTAACAGTACCCCCGCAATGCTCTACCAGCATGTTAGACCCGAGCCTACGGTTTAAAGCGGATTCCGAACCAATACAAATATCCATGGTACCACCGGGAATCGAACCCGAAGCCTTTGGTACCCAGCGCCAGAGCTCTAGCCACTCGGCCATTCAGGCCCCAAATGTAAAAAAATAAAATAACAGAAAGAGCATATTAATGTAAGAAAAAAATGGAACGCAAATCACTACAAAAATTGGCAATGAAAAAATTGACGAACGGCCCTAAATCTTACAGGGAAAATTTCCTTTCCCTAAAGACCACCAGCTTTCTCTGGTGGTCTAGAATGTTTAAGTGCAGTTCCTCTCTTTAATGTTCCCAATACCTACCACGTCTTTTTCTGGATCTCCCAGCCTTTAAAGTCCCCAGAGGGGCTATCACCTCAATTACCTGGAAGAAACGTGTAGGTATATTCAATGGCTGGCTGACATTCAATATATATATATATATATATATATATATATATATATATATATATATATATATATATATATAGGGGGTTATCAAAATAACGGAAACACCATAACACCATAGATTTATAAAGAATCCTTTATTTGTATGATGTAGGACCGCCTTTGGCATGTAATACAGCTTGGATTCGCCTAGGAATCGATTCTTACAAGTGCTGAATAGTGTTTAGAGGAATATTGTACAATTCTTCACGGAGATAGTGTAAAAGTTCTGGGAGAGATGCCGGTGGAGGATATCGATTCCGTAATGAACGCTCTAAAATAGACTATAACGGTTCAATGACATTGAGGTCGGGTGACTATGCGGGCCAAGGTAGATGTTTAACTTCGTCCTCGTGTTTATTAAACCACAATGGATTAAAAAGAGGATATGGATTGAATGGATTGAAGAGAATATGTGATCTAAAATAATTTTCAAATATGCTGCTTTCGGGGAAGACTTATGGGCAGCACACTTCGCGTTTATTTTGCTATGACATATTTTTTGTGTATAAAACAGCATTCCATATATTCATGTTTATTAATGTTATTATTATTATTATTCATGTTTATTAAGTAACTGATATATAGGTTATCGCAAAATTCAAACCGTCCACGAATTCAAATCTTGCGAGGACTTTTGGGACACTCTATGCAAGACGACTTATTTATAAGTAATAGAAAACTCAAAATTCCTTATTTGAATCAAAACATAGGATTCGATAATACATTTCATAAATGATCACTTAAATCAACCTTTCCTATAAACCTATTCAAACTTTCTCAATTGAAGTGAAATTGTGAAAGAAAGAATAAAACTACTATAAAATATTAACAGTTATTTGTGAAACACTTGAAACAATTAAATGGAAAACATCTTTTTTGTCTTATTTACAGTTTTAATACCTTGATGATTATAAGGCAGCTTATGACTTAAAACAGATATTTTTAGAGATAATATAATTATAGAAATTGTAATTTTTCATTGTTGATTCTATACCAAAAATTAAAGTATTTATGTAAATGTAAAAGAATTGTTTTTGAACTTCTTTTTTATTTTTGACTAAAGTACAGATAAAGACGTAAGGAATTAGGAGAAATAACTATTTTCTACGAATGTTACAACTTTTATAAGTTATAGAAATCAAACAAATATTTTATAGAATTAGAAATTTATATGGATTTATATAGATATTTATATAGATATTTTTAAACATTAAAAAATATTTTAATAAAACTACAAGTTACACAAAAATCTTATACTTTACTAAATGTATATAATAAAATTTCACATGCAAATTAATTTTTCTAACCAATTAATCTATCTCTCATTATTTTCAATAATTCCTTTTTTATCTATGGCATAGGATAAGTAAGAAAAAACACAGTTTGAAAGAAAATCTAAAAACAAATGCTCTTAAAATGTAATCCACATTAATTTAAAGAGAGGTTAATGTAAAATACTAAGAAAAGAATACCCACGTCTTTCAAATTTAGATTTAATTTGCAAAAAATGTCCATTTCCTTATGCCATTTGTCACATTATTCAATTAATATAGGAATGCCAAGAAAAATAATTCCATCAAATTCTAAATTTTTCTTTTTTTTTCATAGAAGCTATCAGCCGTTTTTCGTTATAAAAATTGAGAGAAAAGAAGAAAAATTCTTATTATTGCACTAATATTACGCCATCTGTACTGTTTTGGTATCTGGTCTGGCAAATTTACTTGGTACTGTTTTGGCAAATTTATTTGGTACTGTTTCGGCAAATTTTTAAAAACTTTTTTGGTAAAAAATAAAGAGAATATGATGGAAAAACCTTGATTAAAGTGAGAAATAGAGATATAAATTTTATGAATTTTTAGAAAAAAGAATTTTTTATTTTGAAAAATCCTTTTTCGAGTTTATGTGTTCGCTTATTCTGATACATATTTTCTTCCAGTAAACACATTTTACGTAATTTTCTTTTTTGCTTTCAGAATTAGTGTAAATATAGAGATTCTTTGATTTCATGAAATTAGATGCTTGATTTTAAGCATCACCTAATTTATTCATAAAAATTCATAATTCTATTTTATCATGTTGCCACCTTCTTCTTTTTACAAATCACAAAAATGTCAATCAGTAGTTTTGCCTACTGTATCAATAGATTTATTAAAATATTTGTACAGTAAATCTCGATTTAACTTCGTTCATCTTCATAATAATTGGATTTCCAGTCTAACAAAATTATAGTTAAGAAAATGCAAATTAAAGTTAAGTTATTAGTGTACCTTTTAATTTCAATATTACGATTTAATTTACGATTATTACGATTTTTAAAATAGGTTTTTGAAAGACACACTTATAGAAATTTGCTATTTATTCTATAACCATCTTTGCCTTTTAGTTGATGTTGTTAGAGATACAGTTAATTGACATTTCTAGTTCAAAACTATAAACACAAAAATAATTTTAAAAAATGATTAAATCTGCTTGGCAAATTTAAATTTATCATGTGTGAACATTCGAGAACAGATGAATAAACTCAGAATTAATAAAATCATGTTTAATAATGCAAGAGATATAGTATGAAGCAATTGATTGTAATACTACAAGAATGGTCAAATTCAATAGCCACATGAATGTAGCAATGTTGAATAGATGAAGAACTTCATGAAGAACGAATTGTTCAAGAATATCTAAGATAATATTCAAAAGTAAGATAAATGTAGTCGTAAATGTCAGAATGAAGTATTTCAAATTCTACAAGAATCGTTATCACATTCAATAGCTAAGAGAATATATCAAAGTTTAAAAATTCTAGGCATAAAGGAATAAAGAAGTAGTCAAAATACAATAAGAAGCACTATACTCCTCAATAAGCACCGGAAAATGCCAAAAGTGATAAATATGAAACTTTAAAAGAAGGAATTGTTCAACGTAATACGAGTACTTACAGCCATGGGAAATGCAAATGTTTAAAATGCCAACCCAAGACGTGAAAAGTGCTTTATAACCATAGTAGAAAACATTTCAAACAAAAGCCAAATTCTCCAGAAAATTCCTTGAGATTAACATTATTCATGAATCATTTCAAGAGTTAAGGGGCCCAAAGTGCCCTTTTCCGCCAAAATTTGTAATGGAGATTTATTTACCTCATTTTCGGATAACGTTACGGATCAGTAACCAGAACAATATCATGTTCGCGTATGATAATATATAAATTTGTGTCATATTTAATAAAAAATCTTTAAAGTCAGTGGTTCTCACACTGTGGGCCATGATGCCCAGAGGGGGTTTGGATGGTTGCAAGGGGACTGCGATTTATTTTATTCACATATAAATGAAATTATTTTAATAAACAATTAACAGAAGGGCATTAAATAATATTTTGATGACCATCCATTTTAATCATCATGAATTTGGGAAGAAATTTTCACGATATAAATCTAAAAATATTAGAGTTCCGGTTATTTTCACGTCTTATTTATAAAATAAAAAATATATTTTTCCTTATTTATTAGGAAATATATATTTTTTATTTCACTATTAATTAGTCAAAGTCAACTAAATGTTGATAATCTATAGAAGACTTAATGACTGTAAATTAGATGAAAATTAAAAAAACAAACATTTTATTGACGGTCCTTGACCAAAATAGTTTGCTTATTTTGTAGCAAGAATTTAATTATTTGTAAATTTAATTATTTGTTGCATTTCATTATACATATTGAAATTGACAGTTACTTTTTGCTGATTAATTTTATCAGTAAATGAACTAAATGACTTTTAAATAAATATTATTTAAAATATTGCATATCGCTCTGGATAGTAATATTTATTTTCTTTGTACTTAATATTTATTTATAAATATCTGAAATCGTACAATTTTAGTCTACAAAAATTCCACTATTGAAATTGTACCATTTCAATTCTACCAAAAGAATCAATTTGCTATTTCTATCAATCCATAACCAATTGCTTCAATTACAAAATGATTCGATTAAAGACCATTATCAATTCGAAAACAAAGCGTTGACACTCCTGGCCTAATTCATTTGGGAGTCAAGACAAAGCGAGAAATGATCTCTATTTCAGAAAACTTTCCTTCTAAATACTATTTATCGAGTACTTATAAAGGGGAAACTGCAATAACTTATTTCAAATCTTCTTTTCCTTAATTAAGGAAAGAACATTAGTTTTTTATGATATTTTATTTAAGCAAATCGTATTACTCTTTGATAACGTGAGTTAGAATCAACAAATTGCATCGACTTTTTTTTTGTTCGCTTGAATTTATTTCATGAGTGAGAAAACTTAATTATTCCATTTTCAAAGGCGGACAGTTAAAATAACGGAAATCTAATTCAATTACCAATCATTTAATGTATGCACTATTGTTCACTCTGTTTTTTTTATTTGTAACATGTTTTTCTTATCTATAGGCGTGGGGGGAAAGAACATATTGCATGTGTAATGTAATTTGAAAAATGTAATATAATTTTTATTGTTTCTTGTTTTAAATAATATAACATGAAAAGTAAAAAAATATTTCTCAAATGGAATTCATTTTTTTTTTTGTGCAGAAGACTTTACATAGGAAAGTTGTATGCAAGACGACCAACATGGTACACTGTTAGCGTTCCTGTATAGCTAATACTGCATACTGAAGTTGATAACACATTTCACATCACACGTTTTCAGTATGTTGCAATTTTTTATGTATTTTCAAAAAAAGAAAAATAAGCTTTTGGGAGTTTATCAATGCATTTCTTAAAAAGTCATTAAATTTTAATGAATGAAAATTTCAAGAACATTTTTCTGAATTTTAATTAATTTTTAAACCAAAGTTGAAATAGAATTATTTTGGTTTTCATTTATAGTGATAAACGCAAATTGTTATTTAATTAGTGATCATTTTAATAAAATATGTAAAATATTTAATAAAAATAAAAATACTCATGAAAAACTTCATTATAAAAATACTTCATATTTTAAGTAAAAAAATTATTATCTTGAATCTATTTTTTTGTTGATCACAACCAGAAATAGATTCAATATAAGGATTAGAAAATTAATTTATTTCATTATGGTCAATTAAAAGGTAGTAAAAATAAAAATATAAAACGAAAATTATATCTAATTCTATATTAAGATTAAATAAAAAGAATATTAAAATTAATCCGCAGCACAAAATTTCAATAATTAATCATAATTCGAATAATCCTGAAAATCCCTGATTTTTACTATCCTTTACGTAAATAATATTTAATAATCCCTTTGCTATCAATTACTGGTTCAACATTCCCGATTCATAAAAGTATAAGTCGTTTAATTGTTTCATATTGCTTTTCTAACATGAACAATTAAATGAAAAAGATTGCTTTACATAAATCAAAGACAACAAATAAACTGAATTATTAATATTTTATTTTGCTATTGTAGTAATTTAACGATAATTAAATATTTGTAGTAATTATTATTGTAATAATTTAAAATTTACTCTATTTTAATATCTCACTGAATGTACCGAAATTTATAAGGAAAAGAAGGCACAGTTTAGTTAAAATAGTTTCGGAAAGTCATATTAGTTTATAGTTGTTGAGTTACAGTTTACAAAAATTATCAAAGAAATTTTACCGTCATTCTTGGTTATGCACCAAATAATAAAAATAATAAACTTCTCAAAGACATAAGTTCTTAAATTATGATAAATATAAACGCATACGAAAAAAATCTTGCTTTATAGTATATAAGAAAAAAGTTTGAAGAATAACGTTTGTTATTTCATGTCGTAATTTACAATTAATGATTAACTTACCATGGGAATTAATTTTGTATTTAAATTCTTCATTATCTTGAATTAATATTATAACTCATGATGGAAAATAATATTTCTCAGTTATTATTTCAAGTTTCAACTAGATAAAAAAATTCTTTTGTATGATTACCACAAACATGCAGCCTCGCAGACTGCTGTAATAGAAACATTTGAACTAGCAATATACGAACAATTTCATATTACGCACACGTTTTTAATTATTCATAAATCTAATACAAAAAGAAAAAATATATATAAGTGTGAAATATTTCAACTCTATATTTATGCTATTATTAAAAAAAAAAAAATAGCGGGATCTAAAAGGTCACTAATAGTAATGAAAGGATTTTCTCTTATTTCGTCAATACAAATTCATGCTTCCCTTATGAACAGCAATTAGATCTGCAGTGTGCAACCTTTAGCTTGCTCAAACCACATTGAAAGGAGAAAAAGAAAGTATGGAGCATCATTTGGAGAACTACCTCGGACCACATGTTAATATGTTATTTATATCAGAAAAGAATGACGTGAACCGAAAAAAAAATCATCGCTGTCTGTGGTTCCCATGCATCGCATGTTGAACTGTTAAATCCACTTAGCGAGGGAAAACAGGTAATCGAATTCGAATCACCGTCCACTGCCTTAAAATCCCTTCTTGCCTCCCCCTGTACTTATGAGAACAAAAGCCTCCAAGCTATAACACGTTGTCACCGTTTTACTTCCATGCGTTATCATTCAAATGGGAAACAGATTGGGGCAGAAGATTATTAAAAGTAAGTGGCAATTGCATCCCTCATGATCAGTTTTATATGTGAAACTACATTGATAAACGTGAACTAAGTACGATATATAGAACCCGAGGGAATCTTTTGTCCCAGGATTTCGCTGGGGACAGTTCAACTCCGACAGCGCTCTTGAATAAAAATTCGTGATTCTCTTTCATCGAACAATGGTGAACGGCAGAAAAGAGAGGCCAGGGAACTACGAAGAAGGAAAGGGCGTTAATTCAATAAAAGGCGGATGTACAATGCTTTGTATCATTTTTCTCACAGTAATGAATGGAGGAAAATATGCTATATTGCCCCTTTAACAACAATTTGAATATTCGTAGGAAGCAATATAAAGCGACTTCATTTATTTGGAACCCCCAAGTAGATGCATAGATTACGCCTACTGCCATTGTGCAATACGTATTCTAAGATTACGGTGAGGTATTTAAAATAATTTTATTCGTTAGTAATTCTAAAAATATTAATAACCAATAAATCTACAAACTTTTATTAATAATTACAAATTATTGTCACTGTTTGTCAATGTTTAAATAAATCTCATCACATTTATCTTACTACACTCATGTCCATAAATTAAGGATAATTCGAATCACACAGAAATTGAACTCTAAAATAAAATTTCACCTGTAGAATTATCACACTCATCTTGAAGAAGAATATGCAAATTACAGGAAACCACCGCATGGCGCGGATAGTACGTCACAATGACGAGTGTAGAGAGGGGTATATAAGGAATGGTGGCAAAGAAGTAAAATTGTTCACAAGTGCTTTAAATGCCTTTCAGTGCAATAACCGCATAGTTATGGCACAAAGGAAGCATTTGGATGTTTTTTTAAGTGGTAGAATTATCGAACGACTGGAATGTGGACGTACCCAGCTGGAAGTATCCGAGGAACTTGGAATCATCCAGGGTCTCATCTCAAAGCTTTGGCAACGATTTCAAGATGATGGTAATGTAAGTAGATGTTACAGCACAGGTCGCCCCCGAGTTACAACGCCGAATGAGGACCGGTATTTAGCAGTTGCTGCCAAACGAAACAGACGGAGCACAGCATCAGACCTGTCTCGTCAGCTCTCTTCAGCTACCGGTACGACAGTTTCAAGGCAGACCGTGTACAGACGCATAGAGCGCATTGGTCTATAAGCTCGTAGGCCTGTCAGATGTGTTCCACTTACCGCAACTCACTGTCGCCTGCGATTAACCTGGAGTAGAGAGCATGCGTGTGGACACCGCAACAGTGGTCTGGTGTGATGTTTTGGAGTCCAGGTTTAGTTTGCAGTCTGATTCTCCTGCATGTTCATAGTGTAACGATGACAGGCCACATCTATTGGGATGTCATTCTGGAACAACATGTACGTTTGTTTCGGGGCGCCATGGGTGCTGAATTTCTGTTTATGGATGACAACGCCCGTCCTCACCGTGCAAACATTGTAGACGAATGCCTTCAATTGGAGGATATCACCCGTATGGATTGGCCAGCATCACCGGACTTGAATCCAATAGAGCATGTGTGGATATGCTTCTTGGCCGACGAATTACAGCCCGTCAACCCCCTCCCACCTGTCAATCGGAACTTTGGAAGGCGTTGCTTGATGAGTGGTGTAATATTCCCCAAGATCAGATTGATAATTTGATACTCAGCATGCCTAGGCGTTGTAAGGCCTGTATTGCATCGTCCGGGAGACATACTCCATATTAACCGTCATACTAACCATGTTATACTGTTTTTTGCGAATAGGTTCTTTTTTGAAATTTGCTCCAGGGAGTAAAAATCGCAATTTTTATTATTTATGCCAAACATAGCATCTTTTTTGCTCTTTACCTTTTGTTTAATAAATATACTTTACAAATAAGTCAAATTTGTTTTGCTTCTGTCTCTTTCTTTGCCTGCACTTCATTATCCTGAATTTATGGACATGAGTGTAAATAGATAAAAAGGACTCGTGTACTGGAGAATCTTAAATAGGGCGAAATTCTTGAAGATGTGTCATTAAAAGGAACCTATTAGTATCGCTTGCAATGGCACATTTAGCAATGAGTGCCTGCTGGAGACTTTTACGAATAAATTTTATATATTACAGTGGTGTTCAAAGAACTTGCAACAACAAGAAACGTGTTACGCATCCAAACCAGTGCACGGGTTGGGAGAAATCATATGTGGTGGGTTCCCTTGTAAAATTACAGCTGAAGATCTTTGTACAAAAAAGTGTTGAAATCCTTCTCCCATTCAAAAGAATGATCCTATTAACAAAAAGAAAGATCTATCGCATTTATATTCAATTGTAAATAAGAATTTGAAATTGATTTTCTATTTAATAGTACGGATAATAGATCCAAGCGAAAAAAATAAGGATTTAAATGAGAAAAGTACGATAATTAACTTCCATGGTCAAATATACTATAATAACAATGTTTAATTGCTAGTTTTTCCAAAAGAATATTTTTAGTTCCTTGTAAAACATTCTTATTAAAAATATTCATATGCATTGAAATTCGTAAATGAATTTTAATGGTGATAATACGTCAAGTTTACATGCTTAGTTAGGAATTGTATTAAGAAAAAGCAGATTGAGAAATGTGTGCATTTAAATTTGAGATTAATTGTTAAGAAAATTTTCTTTAACCCAAAACTTTTAGAAGTGGAGAGACATTCAGAATAAAAGACATTTTATAAGTTTGTATACATTTCGCTTTTCATTGAAAATCGGAATTGCCATCGTAGCTTGATTTCCATTTTGGGTTGTTTTCTTATCTAAAACATCAGCTCTTTAATTACTTTAGTAAAACAATTATGAGAGTTATTTTAACAATAAACAATTATTATTATTAACAATTAACAATTATTATTATTAAAACAATTATTTTATTCTAGTAAAACAATTATGAAGAGTTGTTTCAGATTTTATCTGTTTTATAAGTAATAATTTTAATAAATAAAGATATTGAAATTTTTAAAGCTTCTTTTATTATTATGCAGTTACATGAAGAGTGTTTAATTGTGTTGTTATCCCACTACTACTTTGTCCAAAAGGAAGAACAATTTTCAATTTAAAATACCCGGGGCTTATGGAATTTAAATCCTTTTTTTTCTTTTCAAGGTTGCCGACACTGTCCTGACATATGTGTGAAATTTGACGCCAAAATATTTATTAGCGTTTGAGTTAAGCTTGGCTTTCTGAGACGCTAAAACGGATTCCGGCGATTTTTGAAATGTCTGAATTCATTGAGCAAAAGAACTAGCATTCAATTTTTGTTTGCAGAAACGTATACAATTTTGCAGAAGGCATTCGGTGAGCATTCCTATATCGGAAAGAAAGGTTTAAAAATGGTATAATCAGTTCAAAGAAGGCAGAGAACCCGTTGAAGATGAAGAGCCCTCTGGTCGACTATCCACCTCAACCGACGAAGCTCACGTCCAAAAATTAATGATTTGGTGTTTGCAAACCGTCGATTTACAATTAGAGACCTTGCTGATGATGTTGGAATTTCAAAAGGATCGGTCAATTCCATTTTGGGCGTCAAACGCATCAAATTTCGATTGGTACCGAAAACACTGAATGCGCCAGCTCACATTGCATTGATTCTTCGTGACGTTTTCGCCAAAAAGAAACCCATATCGTTCCACAACCATCGTATTCACACCGTGCGACTTGTGACTATTTCCTAAACTCAAAAGACCACTCCGGTAACACCGTTTTGAGTCGATTGAAGAGATTCAAAGTGAATCGCCGCGCGCTTCGAAGGCCATTCCTGCCGATGACTTTTTAGCTTGCATTGAGGATTGGAATAAAAGTTGACATAAGGGCATTGTGTCCGGAGGGGATTACTTTGAAGGCAATGAAATAAATTTGAAAGAATAAATAAAGAGTTTTAAAAAAAAAAAAAAGAATTGCTCTTTCTTTTTAGGGAACAATAGTAAGTCATAATTTCTCTTCTATTTAACAGTTTTAGGAAAATAAAGAAAAACTGAACCTGAACAACTTCTTCCTTTTATTCATCTTCTGTATTTATTTCATATCATAAAAAAGATAATAGTACAAAAATTCTTGATAAATATTTGTTGGTGAGGATAATTTTTAGTTAAGATTGGTTTGTTTTACAATATTGACAGTGACTGAATGAGCATATTCAAGCCTTAAGCAAGTGTTTTGTAGTATGGTTTTGAATCACTTTTCATTGTTTGGGTTTGGGATTTTAAACATTTGTATTTCCAATGGCTATAAGTACTTGCAATGCTTTGATCAATTCCTCATGGTTCATATTTATCACTTTTGGCATTTTCCCATGTCTATTAGTCTGTATAGTGCTTCTAATTTTTATCTGGAATAGCTGCTTTCTTCATTTATGCCAAGAATTTTTCAAACTTTGATATATTATTTTATCTATTAAATGGGATAACGTTTCTTGTAGAATTCCGGAATACTTTATTTTCATTACGACCACTTACTTTTTAATATATATATATACATACATTTATGATTGTTAAATATGAACATTACCTAGGAAATCTTTGTACGATAATTTTGTATTAAAACGGGCTTCCTTACTTTTTACAGATTAAGTTCATAGATCTAAATCTAAAAATTCATCAAAAATGTTTTTAATAGTTTTATAATTTCAACAGTACAGATAATTAAAGCTTAAGCATGGAATCTTCGTAACAATTTTTTTTAATTTAATTTTGATTAATTTTTCATAGAGAATTTGTAATATTGGAGATCTTCAAATTTTTTAATATAATTACTTAATTTAATAAAAGTTAGATTTTACACATGATTAAATAACCAATAAAATGAAAGCAATTGAATGTTTTATAAAATTGAATTTTTTGTAGATTTCAGCAAATTTTTATTAAAAAACAATTTTTTTACGAAAATGATCTCGGAAATAATTCTTTGAATAGCAAATTATCATACTTTCCTCGGATTTAATATAAAAAAAATGAATTCTAATCTTACAAATTTCCAATTTTTATGTGATTTTTCAGTTGCGATAAAATATTCATAAAAATTAAACTTTAATTCCAAAAATGCATTAAAATAATTAAAAATATTATTTTTTCAAATTTTTATGTTAGTGTTTTATTTAAGGTGAAACAAAGAAGCTAGAACAAAGTGTTTAGTGTTTTATGTAAAGTGAAACAAAGAAAGTAGAGCAAAGTGTTCAGTGTTTTATTTAAAGTGAAACAAAGAAGCTAGAACAAAGTGTTTAGTGTTTTATGTAAAGTGAAACAAAGAAAGTAGAGCAAAGTGTTCAGTGTTTTATTTAAAAGTGAAACAAAAGAAGCTAGAACAAAGTGTTTGGTGTTTTATGTAAAGTGAAACAAAAGAAAGTAGAGCAAAGTGTTCAGTGTTTTATTTAAAGTGAAACAAAGAAGCGAGAACAAAATGTTTAGTGTTTCATTTAAAGGGAAACAAAGAAAGTAGAACAAAGTGTTTAGTGTTTTATTTAAACGGAAACAAAGAAAGTAGAGCAAAGTGTTTAGTATTTTATTTAAAAGTGAAACAAAGAAAAGTAGAGCAAAGTGTTTGGTGTTTTATTTAAAGTGAAACAAAGAAAGTAGAGTAAAGTGTATAGTGTTTTATTTAAGGTGAAACAAAGAAGCTAGAACAAAGTGTTTAAGTGTTTTTATTTAAAGGGAAACAAAGAAAGTAGAGCAAAGTGTTCAGTGTTTTATTAAAAGTGAAACAAGAAGCTAGAATAAAGTGTTTAGTGTTTTATTTAGGAAACAAAGAAAGAGTAGAAACCAAGAAATGTTTGAGTGTTTTTACAAAGTGAAGCAAGAAGCTAGAACAAAGTGTTTAGTGGTTTATTTAAAGGGAAAAAATGAAAGTAGATCAAAGTGTTTAGTGTTTTATTTAAGTGGAAACAAAGAAGGTAGAACAAAGTATTTAGTGTTTTATTTAAAGTGAAACAAGAAGCAGAACAAAGTGTTTAGTGTTTTATTTAAAAGTGAAACAAGAAAGTAGAGCAAAGTGTTTAGTATTTTTATTTGAAGTGAAACAAAGAAAGTAGAGCAAAGTGTTTAGTGTTTTATTTAAAGTGAAACAAAGAGAGTAGATCAAAGTGTTTAGTGTTTTATTTAAAGTGAATCAAAGAAAGTAGAGCAAAGTGTTTAGTATTTTATTAAAAATGAAACAAAGAAAGTAGAGTAAAGTGTTTTATTTAAAGTGAAACAAAGAAAGTGAGTAAAAGTGTTTTATTTAAGGTAAAACAGAGCTTGAATCATCATTTAATTTTTGTGGT
>BPLQ01010296.1:0-28475 GCA_021605075.1 Caerostris darwini
GCATTGAGTTAAATTATATCTTATTAAAGGATTATTTTTATCTTTTGTTAAGTCATGTATTTTCAGATTATTTTGTTTTTTGTATAAACGGCTTAAATATTAATGTCAGAGAGCTTTATTACGATGCAATTTAACTGCATTGATAATTTGGCTTTATAATTTAATAATCTCTTATATCAATACTGAGATTGGCTTTAAAACAGTTGGGTTTTTTTAAGATAAAAATTGCAATGTGCCCTTTATATATAACTTCTGTGCATAATTTACTAACATGATGTACTGATACTAGATAATCAGATTATAAAATAGCAGTATCTAAAATAAGTATATAAAATAGCAGTATAAGTATATAGTATATAAAATAAGCAGTATATAAAATAGAGTATAATAGCAGTATAAAATATCAGTTGTTATAAAATAGCAGTGTGCACTTTCTTGATTATTTGATCACATAATTTATTAATATCATATAATTAAACAAGGTAATCCAATTATTAGTAAGTTGTTATGAGAATTGCAGTGTGCACTTTCCTGATTATTTGATCACATAACTTACTAACATCATATAATTAAACAAGGTAATCAATTATTAATAAGTTGTTATAAAAATTGCAGTGTGCACTTTCCTTATTATTTGATCACATAACTTACTAACATCATATAATTAAACAAGGTAATCCAATTATTAGTAAGTTGTTATGAGAATTGCAGTGTGCACTTTCCTGATTATTTGATCACGTAACTTACTAATATCATGTGCCAATAAGGGAAAATCAGAAAGTCTGGAAAATCATTATTGTGTCATTAAAAATTTCAATGCGCACTTTATAAATAATTGGGCTGAGTAAATTATTAACATCACTAGTTAGTCAGATTATTTGTAAAAATCTTTAATTTGTTATAAAAATTGCTGTTTACACTTGCTGATAATTTGATTTCAAAATTTATTAATATCATTTACCAATACTGAATTAGCAGAATTATATGTAAAAAGGCATTAAAAAAAAATTAAAGAGATTTATTTATTGAATAGGTGGTTTGCGTGATAAGTACTATTGTCATTAAAGAATAGCTTTGTCAAAAAGAAGAAAAAAATAATAATTCATCAAAAAATGGCAGTAGTATATTAAAGATAAATGAAAAACATGGAACACCACAAATTATTTTTTCGTGTATGCTTACTTTGATAAGCCTGCTCCTTTTAATTTCACACTCTTACTCTTGTATTTTCATTCTATATGACTTTCAAAGAATGATGCTAATGCTAACAACTCCGATGAATAACAATATTGAATTGTGTGCTATTCTAAAACCATGCTTAATGTTTCAAAGTTTTTTTTTCTTCTAATGCAGCTGGCAAATAGACTGTGATCTTCGCTATAAGGGCTGCACCGATGTTACTCACTTTGCATTACCCAGGGGGCGTGTAACTTGATGGTAAGCCACGGACGTGGAGTAACAATGCCCCCGCAGCGCTCTACGATCCTCTTAAGACCGGGACCTACGGCTTAAAGTGGATTCCGAACCACTACAACACCCATGGGCAAAGCCGGGATTTGAACCCGATACCTGTGGTACCGAATGCAGGCCCCTATGTTTCAAAGTAAAATAGCAATTTTCTTTAATGAAATGCCTGTGTCCCATTGAAATATAAGGTTAATCATCAAAGGACATGTTTTTGCCCTTTTATTTATTCCTAATCCCCTTAAATTCGTGTATAAAAAAGATAAATTTATTTGTGTGGTAATAATAAGAGATAATTTTATTTGTATGGCAATAATTATATTTAATATTATTTATGTGATAATAATTATAGATAATTTTATTTGTGTGGTAATAATTATACGTAATTTTATTTGTGTGGTAATAATAACAGGTAATTTTATTTTATTTTATATTTTGTATATGAAAACTATTGGTATAAATTATCTTCAATTAATTCAGTAAGATAAAAATTTTTTCTTTGATACATTTATCGAGTATTTCATGAATAATATGATTTTTTTCTGTACAAATTTTAATACAGTAATTATCTGTTAAAGGAGTAAATTATCTGAAATGATTTTAAAAAGTTTATTTAAACAGCAAATAGCAAAGGAAAATAAAAAACCATGACATAACAAGTATCATACCTGATGATTGCAATTTGGGCTTGAAACGAATTGGTTTAATATTTTTATACTCAAGTTTCAACGAAAGAATCATTCAAAATTTATATATATTTTTACATAATACTCGTATAACTAAACAGAATGATATTAGCTTAATAATGAATGAAATTGCATTATAATGATTCAAAATGGTTAATGCACAATAATTTTCTCTTATTTCTTTCACTATTAACTTTTATGAATGAAATTAACAAGTAGTTTAACGCCTAAAAATAGTTCAAAAGATTAAAGATAGATGGCGCTGACATATTAAAGTTAACGAATCTGAAACTTAGTAATATTACATTTTGGTTTGTTTAAGTGTTATGGAAAAAAATTATAGACCTGATTGCTATTGTTATTATTCGTTAAATACTGGGTACATTCACAGTTTTTAAAAAAAATTTCTATATTTTAAATTCCAAAGCTAAATAATTTTTTATTTCATTAGTGAATTGTTAACTTCTAATTGCTTTCAAAGTGCAAACAACCTTCAACATTTTTCACTCCTCAATTTTCGAAGTGCAACTGATGTGAATTAGCATTTGTTTATTAATTATTTGCAATTAATAATTTAATCAGGCTTTATCCAGAAAAAGTTATTTTTCAAGAAAATATACATATGTAATATATATGTAAAATTTTACATATATATCAATATATATGTGTAAAATTTTTTGCATTTAACAATTCATGAAAATTTAATTTAAATATGTTCCCAGAATATTCATATATACTATCGTGTCCAAAAAGTAAGACCAATTTTCAATTTAAAATTCCCGGGGATTAGGGAAATTCATTTTTTTTTTTTTGTTAGGTTGCTGGCACTGTCTTTGACGTCAAAATATTCATTAGTGTTTGAGTTACGCTTGGCATTGTGATTCGCTAAAACTGATTCCGGCGATTTTTGAAATGTCTGAATTAATTGAGCAAAGAACTTGCATTAAATTTTGTTTGCGGAAACGTATAGAATGTTGCAGAAGGCATTCGGTGAGCATTCCTTTATCGGAAAGAAATGTTTAGAAGTGGTAAAAACAGTTCAGAGAAGGCAGAGAACGCTTTGAAGAAGAGCCCTCTGGTCGACCATCAACCTCCACCGACGAAGCTCACGTCCAAAAAACTAAAGATTTGGTGCTTGCAAAACGTCGATTTACAATTAGAGAACTTGCTGATGATGTTAGAATTTCAAAAGGATCGGGCAATTCCATTTTTTTTCCTCAAACGCGTCAAATCTGGATTGGTACCGAAAACACTGAATGCGTCAGCTCACACTGCATTGATTCTTTGTGGCTGTTTTGCCAAAAATGAAACCCATACTGTTCCACAACCACCGTATTCACACCGTGCGACTTCTGGTTATTCCCTAAACTCAAAAGATCACTCCGGAGGCCCCGTTTTGAGTCGATTGAAGAGATTCAACGTGAATCGCCGCTCGCTTTGAAGGCCATCTCTGGCGATGACTTCTTAGCATACATTGAGGATTGAAAAAAGTTGGCATAAGTGCATTGTGTCCGGAGGGGATTACTTTGAAGGCGATGAAATAAATTTGGAGGGAAAACTAAAGAGTTTTTGAAAAAAAAAATAATTGGTCTTACTTTTTGGGCACAGTAGTAGTATTACATGTTATTAATTCTTGAATTAACTATCCCTTTGTTAATCAAACATTTTTTTTCCCTTGATAATAATGAAAAACCATCAAATTCGACTTCAGATTTATAATTTTTTATCATAAATTGTACTATTGATAATTGTAAAATATATTTTAAAAGTTCATTAACAAATATAAACCAAATCGTAAATTAATATAAACCAATTTCTTTCATAAAATCTTTTAGAGAGATATTCCTTAGGAGAAATCACAGTTATCCCATAGATAGTAATTTAATTGAAGTCCTATATCCCATAAATGTATATTCCATCCCTTAGCTATCCAATATCCTGTACATGGACATCTCATCCTATAGATATCCCGTTTCAGAAGTCACTTATTAATATTGACCTACTAAAATAATAGTCCCCTTAGAAATTCAGCTATAGTAATGTATATTTCTATCGATTAAACATTTATATACTATTAATTACACTATTATATACTATTATTAATAATAATAATTATTAATGTTTGTAGTTAAAATTTATACTAATAAACTAACTCCATAAAAGTCTATATTCAACTACAAGCATTAATAATAATAGTAGTTCTTATTATTAATAATAATGTTATAAAACAGTAATTATTATAATAATAGTAATACTTCATCTTATTATTATTATAGTATATTAAAGTGATTAAGTAAAAAGTCTTATAGAATTGTTTCTTATCACAGATTATTTATTAAATACAAAATTAAATTATTTATACGTAACTGTTATAAACATGAACACCAAATAATAACATACATAATAATAATAAAGTAATGATTTTAAAGTATTATTTAAACATTTTAAATGTTAATAATTTTTAAACTGCATTCAGTAAAATTATTAAAATAACTAATATTTTTAATAAAATGGTAGACTCTATGACGAATTTAAAATAGTACAGTTCAGAAAAGTAATGTTTTGTGATTCATTATATAGATCAATTAATATTAACTTTTGAACATTTGACTAAATATTTTTTGAATAACTTTTACATATATTTAAACAAATTGAAAATTAAATACCAAGATATTAATCAAAAAGTAATCAAGGTCGTAAAAGATTATTCAAGATCGAATATTAAATTGACAATTGATCGAATATTAAATCACAAAAATTTTAGTAAAAATAAATCATTTTGTTTTATGTATATAATTCATATATCACTGTAGAAAATTTTAAATACACATTATATAGTTCAGTTTATGCCAAAAACTGAAATTGTTTGAAAATGTTTGTTTTTGTAGTTGCCAGTTTATAAATTGTAATTGTGAAAAAAAATAAAAAGGATTTCAGTATATATTTTAATATTAAGAAAATCGATAATTCGAAAAGAAAAAAAAAATGAAAATACACCGATTTTAACTATCCATCAAAATTTGAGTAAGTAACATGCAATTAAAGTTTCAGAAAATAAGCTTTTCTCCAGTGTTGCTATGTTTTTTTGATCAAAGCATTTTTATGAAAACATTGTTACTATGATATTATTGACAGTAAATTGCAATATACGTGAGTTCTAAATCAGCAATATGCTCATAATTCTAAATAAGTAATGACTAGTTATCGTAGCATTACCTTATTTATTTTTAAATTATGTTTCCTAAATATATAAATATGGATCGAATTTACTTTTTGTTAATAATAAATATGTTTTGTTTTTGACTTACAGGTTTATTCAAAAATGTGTGACTGTATTTTATAAGGTATATAAACATTTTTTGACGTTGATTGCGTATTTAGAAACGCCTTGTTTAAGAAAAAACCTTTAAAGGAAGATTTATTTTATTGAACTTCGAAGTACGTCCGTGTTTTATTTAAATACGCCAAGAACAACCACGTTATCTTCGAAACATTAGGGTTTTAGGGATAGCTGTCATGCATTTATGTGTGGTGCAGATGAAAATCCTGAAAATTCCATTCTAATTACCCATATAAGAATATTTTCAAAGCTTCTTCTTCCAATCTGTTAGCTTCAGATGTTCATTCCATAACTTTAGCCAGAGTGAATACCGCTTGGAGGTCGCCACCCATTCATGCATGGTACGCCGCTAAATATCCTGGTATGTCCATGCAGTGCTCCTGCCCTAAACCTGCTCAAACGGCTTTAGCTAGACTAAGGACTGGCCACACTAAGAGTTTGACCTTCAATGGAGACGAAAAGATATATACCCTTTGTCATTGTTCGGCCATCGCGTCTCCCTCTCATCTCATTGATTGTATTGGTGCCTCTGTGAGGCAACTGTTGAATGAGGGGAGGACCGTTTACGATCTATTGATGCAGCATGATCTACTGGACTTGGTTTAGGATTCTAAATCAAGGGGATAAGCAACAACAACAGAAGATTTACCTAAGTTACCATTATTGCCATTGAGTTTCGTCATTTCTGAAAGCGGTCTGACGGCCATATGGCCTGATGAAGGCTAGCTTAAAGGCCTTTGGTACCACAGGATTCAGGTTCGAATCCTGGCGTTGGCGTGGATGTTTGTTATTGATTCAGAATCCCCTTTAATCTGTAGGTCCCGGTCTAAATGGCCTAAAGTGTGCGCAAACTGACCGTAGAGCGACACACCAAACCAAACCTCATTTCTGAAAGAAGTAACTTCCACGGACAGCGGCAGTGGATTTGAATTTGATGCCTCTTATTTCACCACATTTGTATGTCGTATTAGTAAAAACAGGAAAAGGATGATGACAGGACACAGGAAAATTCCGGCTAGAAAGCTTGAATATTGATGAGACACGGGTCTCCCCATTTCTGAAAGAAAACAGTGATTGCAACTGTCGAATATCAGCCCATCTGCATGCTAACTGAGCATCATACCATTGGGTCATAAGTCGTGCTAAAAAAAGAACTGAAAACAGGAAAAGAAGAAATTATAAAATGAAAATGATATATATATATATCATTTTCATTTTATAATTTGATATATTATATATGCAAATGAAATATAAAATTATTTACGACAAAAGATTTTGACAAGTTATTATTTTTAAATAGACCAAACGAAACTAGCGATGCCAATCGTAAATACTTCATGATTCCACAGTTAATAATACATTTATAATAAGTTAAACATTTTATTTACATTTAAATAATCATCAGTTTAAATCAATTTAATTATGTTAATAATTAGTTAAACATGATTCCATAATGCCATTGAACACTATGCACCGGGAATTCTTAACGTTTTTTACGCCTTTTGACATAAAGTTAAAACCCTCTTCACAGAATATTATTTTTAAATGGTTAAAATTAAGTTCAGTCAAAAATCAGTTCAGTTATAGTAAGGATTACCAAAAAATATGAAACAATAATAATGCATTTTTTTTTTCAGGTACATTAAATAGTTAAAAAATACATTATTTAATACAGTATAGCACAAATTTCATTATTCATGTTCTAGAATCTATGCCAATGTCCGAAAATCTACAATCTAATCCAATAATCCAATCCAATGTACAATCTATAAATAACAAAAAGGGTCACATTTAAGCATTCTTTTTTCATAGAACTATCTCTGGCCGACTTGAATGTTTCGTCATCGTAATTTTCCACATAAAGGATGTTGATTATTGATATGGCTATCTCAAAGTTTAACTGTGCGTGTTTCTATTTGCAGAAACTGTAGATGTTTCTGAAGCCTCTTTACGGCCATATGATCAATGACTTTTAATGACTGCAGATCCAATAATTGGCATATTATATTCTGATACAATATTGCTTTTTACTCAATCTTTCAATTTTTTTTTATTGTGTAATTTTTATGAAAATCTACTTAGTTCTGCTGTGTAATCGCAATCTTTTGCTTAATTTGCTTAATCTAAGTAACGTATTATGTGTACTTTTCACTTAATCTATGTGAACCATATTATATGTACTTTTTGCTTAATCTATGTGAACCAAATTATATGTATTTTTTTGCTTAATCTATGTGAACCATATTATATGTACTTTTTGCTTAATCTATGTGCATATAAGAGTGCTATATGTACTCTTTGCTTAATCTATGTGCATATAAGAGTGCTATATGTACTCTTTGCTTAATCTAAGTACTATATGTACTTTTCACTTAATCTATGTGAACCATATTATATGTACTTTTTGCTTAATCTATGTGAACCAAATTATATGTATTTTTTGCTTAATCTATGTGAACCATATTATATGTACTTTTTGCTTAATCTATGTGCATATAAGAGTGCTATATGTACTCTTTGCTTAATCTAAGTACTATATGTACTTTTCACTTAATCTATGTGAACCATATTATATGTACTTTTTGCTTAATCTATGTGAACCAAATTATATGTATTTTTTGCTTAATCTATGTGAACCATATTATATGTACTTTTGCTTAATCTATGTGCATATAAGAGTGCTATATGTACTCTTTGCTTAATCTAAGTACTATATGTACTTTTCACTTAATCTATGTGAACCATATTATATGTTCTTTTTGCTTAATCTATGTGAACCAAATTATATGTATTTGTTGCTTAATCTATGAGAACCATATTATATGTACTTTTTGCTTAATCTATGTGCATATAAGAGTACTTACTATATGTACTCTTTGCTTAATCTAAGTACTATATGTACTTTTCACTTAATCTATGTGAACCATATTATATGTACTTTTTGCTTAATCTATGTGAACCAAATTATATGTATTTTTGCTTAATCTATGAGAACCATATTATATGTACTTTTTGCTTAATCTATGTGCATATAAGAGTACTTACTATATGTACTCTTTGCTTAATCTAAGTACTATATGTACTTTTTGCTTAATCTATGTGAACCAGTGTATCCTATTTCATATTAATCACAAGTAATAATTTTATGATATGGTATTGACTGTATTCTAGTGAGAAATCTTAGATTACGTATCATTATTACAGTCAAAGTTAGTAGAACGAATTAAAATTTGAACTAATTATGACTTACAATTCGAATTTATTTTCCTTTACTCACAACCAAGATATTCAATTGCAATGCCCTGGAGCCTCAGCTATTTATTAATTGAACGCCAAATTGAATCATTTGAGTGTTGAATCGAATGGTATTAAACGGCTAAATCAAATAGAATATCAGTTTCATTGTCATCATTATTATTATTATTTTGATTTAAATTGCATTAATAAAATATTAACACTTGCACAAAAATATGTAAGAAAAATATATAAAAAATTATAGATAAATACGATAATTATATTATTACGATAAATTAAAATTAAATTTAAATCTATATTAAATACGATAATTAAACATCGTAATTATCTATAATAAAATTATCATGTTTAGTTATCGTTGACTAGTTTAAAAATCCAAAAGTTAAAAAATTTTAAATATAATAAATATTATTGTTATTTAATGTTATTTATATAATCTCTTTTTAAAACACGAAATAAATTTTAATTAGAACAGTATATTTTAAATGCATTTCATCCGACAATTAGTTTTTACTGGAATAATTTAATTAGAGATTAAATAATAACATGTTTAAATTACTAAAAAAAATAATTTTAATATAAAAAAATCGATTCTTGAAGAATCAAAAATATTTTAATGTTCATCTTTCAGATTTTCTTGTGCAATCATTTTTAATTATAAAACAATTAGGTATATAAATCCTAACTTTTAATTTTTGTGAACATTATTTAAAAGTTTTCTGAAAGAAAAATATGTTTGCTTTTAATTAAAAAAGTGAATTCTTATATTTGAATCTTTATAGTTTAAGTGGGAAATCAATCAAAAAACTGTTTAAAATGAGCTTCACTTTATTTGATGAATGAATCCATATAGTTTAAGATATATTTACATTATAAATTTATCGATTATAATTTTAAATGAAATTTTTATGGACTTTTCCTACAAAAATTCCTTTTTAAATAAAAAATGTTTTAAAGCCATACGAAAATGTTATGAGACTTATAGAAGTCTGAAAATCAAAAAAGATTAAATTACACTATATATAGTGTGTAATTAAAAGATTATATATATATATGTGTAATTTAATCTTTTTTGATTTTCAGACTTCTATAAGTCTCATAACATTTTCTTATGGCTTTAAAACATTTCATATTATATATAAATATAGATAGAGATAGAGATATATATACATTGATTGAATATATATAATAGAATAAATGAATCAATTCAATACTCTGATTTGGCGAATCATCGGGCTAGCATTTGGCGAGCATGGGCACATGGTTTAAAACACCTAGTGGAACCGTATTCCTGGATAAAGTTATCTTCAAGATGTTATAATTAAATTGTTTCCCTTTTTTAATTTAGTTTTTTATAAGTATTTCTTTTTAATTTTAATAATGTCTTTTGAATTTAAGGAATTTCTTGGCTAATCTATTTTATACCCTGTTTTTGTGTTGAAAATTTCAAAGTTTGATCTTATTAATGTCAGGAGTGTTTAGAGAATGGTTTGAATGAAATCAGACGTGTTGTTTTCCGACTAAGAAATCCAGTTTACAGTGATAATTAAAGATTTTTTTTTTACATCTTGATTACTGTTAAAAAAAGCATTTTGTTTACAGACATTGAATGCAAAAAGGTTAATGAACGATAAAAAAAATTGGATTGGATTTGGGTATAATGTCAAAGTGTGTCGCCTTTACACTGACATTCTTATGGGAAATAACAGCAATTATTTGGACAAAAAAACTTAAAAAAATAAACAATTTCAAAACTTACAGAAGCATTTTTTTACTATCCTATCAATATTACGTAACAGTGAAATAGAAAGATTCAATAAAAGATTATTAGATCCTTAAATTTTCAAAATAGAAAATCAATAAATGTAATTCGTGTCTTAGTGATAGAACTCACAACTAATACGCAGGAAGTCTCAGGTTAGAGTCTGCAGGTGACGTCCATTGTAGTCACTTTAAAAAAAAGGAGAAGACAATTTTAGCAATGTGTAAATGCATGTCACATCGGCTGTCTGATTGGTGTTTAACGAGTTTTCTCTCATATGTAACAGGCCTGATGGCCAATTGGCTAACATTCTGGCCTTTGGCACCACAGACTTCAGGTTCGAATCTTGGCGGTGACATGGATGCTTGTTGGTGGCTCGGAATCCACGTTAAACTGTAGGTCCCGGTCTAATTAGACTAAAGTGTGCACAAAATTCCCGTAGAGCGACAAACAAAACAGAACTCCCATATGCAAATGTAGGATAATTGAGACTTCTTTTAATCATTAGGTCAGTTGGCTATATGTAGCATATGTATGCAGAAGACGAGACTCACCTATATTACTACCAAAAAAAAATAAAGCCTTCTAATCTAAGAGAGAAAGCGCCGTTCTTCCACACTAACTTTTCCGCTATCTCCCCATCTCCGAGAAGAGATTGGCGCATCGAAATGAGATTTCGAGAGGCAGAATGGCCGAAGAATCTCTTTTGCGAAGATCAAAAGCTCCCGGTTTGGGAATCGGATCAATAAACTGCGACGAGCCATCAGCGGGATGCTTGTAAAGCACCTCCGAAATCGCTTCGAGAAGTGATTCGACACGAGTCCCATCATAAAGATATCCGTGTTCGTTTCGGAAGAAACGCGTTCCTACTTCCTTTTATTCGTTCGATGTGAAACAAGTAGGGGGAGGACGGGAGATGTCATTCGAATCTTGGGAAAGGAGATTTCTGGTGATTTGGAGGGATTGTATTAGCAACGGGAATACCTAAGTATCCTCGCTAAAGTAAATGAAATGCTATTTGGACTTTCGTCAAAATAGGATGTGTTATCAAATGCTTCCCATTACCAAACTCGAATTTCTTTACTGTTGTTCGTGGAAAAAAAATCTAGGAAGTTAACTTTTTTTGTTGCTAATTCATTCAAAGGATGTATTGAAATAGTCAGCTTCAATATAAGTTGATTTTATTAACGAAGGATTTTCTTTTTATAGAATATGGTCCAATGTTTTTAATCTTGCTGGAAAATTTTGCACCTTTATTTGTTTAAGAAAAGTAAAGAATACTTCCTGCAGAAATAACCTTTCTCTGAAGATCTGGCGTCTAAAGTTGTAATAGCTTAATGCAGGACTTCTTTATATTAGCAAATTAATATTGAGTTCTATCAGAAAACTTACTTGCATCATTTCTGTCTAAGTCGCGAACTAGAACTAAGTCGCGAATTTTACTTAATGTTATATTATGTATAGGTCACAACTAAGATATTAATTGGTCGTATTGAGACCCACTTCTGACAATTCTCTAGCACTCTGGCATTTGGCCCCACAGGCTTCAAGTTCGAATCTTGGCGGCGGCATGAAAAGTTGTTACTTGTTCGGAATCCACGTTAACCTGTGGTCAACCTAAAGTGTGCACAAAATGACGTAGAGTGACAAAACAAAACTCTCATATGCAAATGCCTATGCCACTGCATACATAACCGCATACATCATAAGCCTAAAATACTTCTTTCGCACCACAAGACTACTTTTGGCACCACAGGCTTTAGGTTCGAATGCTGGCGTTGGCATGGATGTTTGTGATTGGTACAGAATCCACGATAAGCTATAGGTCTCCTTAGTCTAAACTGTGCATAAAATGACCGTAGTGCGACAACCAAAACAAACTAAATCATACCACCATAATTTGGAACGAACATCCCAGAGATGATTGGCCTTCTGTACCATACACTTCAGGTGCGAACGCTGGAGGAGGCATAGATATTTGTAAGTGGTTAAATGTAGGTCCCTGTCTAATTAGCCTAAAGTGGGCACAAAATGACCGTAGAGCGACAAACAAAGCAAAACTCTCCTATGCAAATACAGGGTAGTTAACCCTAAAAGACTTCTTTTCATTATCTTACTGTAGGCTATTTGTAACATATGTATATAAAAGACGAGGCTCAGCGATATAACTACAAAAAAAAAAAAAAAAAAAAAAAAAAGCCTTCTAATCTGAGAGAGAAAGTGCCGTTCTTCCACGCTAACTCTTCTGCTATCTCCCCATCTCCGAGAAGTTGAAGCGGTTGAAGATGACCCTTGATTTCAAGAGTGATATTTAAGAAAAAGATTATTAAAACCTTAAATTTCAAAACAGAAACTCAATAAAACCAATTCGTGTCCCAGTGGTAGCGCGCACAGTTAACAGGCAGCAGGTCTCGGGTTAAAGACTACCGATGTTGTCCATTGCAGTTTACCCTTTAAAAAAAATAAAGAGGCAATTTTGGCAATGTGTGTACGAGTTTTACATCGGCTGACTCCTTGGATTTTTCTGTGTTTTCCATCATATGCAAATGCTAGGCAGTTAACTCTAAAAGACTTATTGTCATCATCCGTCTGTGGGATATTTGCAGCATATGTATATAGAAGACAAGACTCACCTATGCTACCACCAAAAAAAAAAAAAAAATAAAGCCTTCTAATCTAAGCTAGAAAGCGCCGTTCTTCCACGCTAACTTTTCCGCTATCTCCCCATCTCTGAGAAGAGTTTGGCGCATCGAAATGAGATCTCGAGAGATAGAATGGCTGAAAGAAAATCTCTTTTGCGAGATCAAATGCTCCCGGTTTGGGAATCGGATCAATAAACTGTGAGGAGCCATCAGCGGGATGCTCGTAAAGCACTTCCGAAATCGCTTCGAGAAGTGATTCGACACGAGTCCCATCATGAAGATATCCGTGTTCAGTTCAGAAGGAACGCGTTCCTACTTCTTTTTATTCGTTCGATTTGAAACAAGTAGGGGGAGGATGGGAGATGTCATTCGAATCTTGGGAAAGGAGATTTGGGCGATTTGGAGGGATTGAATTAGCGATGGGAAGACTTAAGGATCCTCGCTAAAGTAAATGAAATATCATTTGGACTTTCGTCCAAATAGGAAGTGTTATCAAATGATATCCCATTACCAAACTCGAATTTCCTTACTGTTTTTCGTGGGAAAAAAACCCAAGAAGTTAACTTTTTTTTTGTTGCTAGCTCATTCATTTAAAGAGTGTAGTGAAAAAATCGATAAAGCATTATAATATAATTAAAATCACATTTGTTTTATTTAAGTAGGATTTTCTTTTTATATAAGATGGCCCAATGTTTTTATTCTTGTTGTGAAGTTTTGCAATTTTTTTTTGTTTAAGAAGAGTAAGGAATACTTCATGCAGAAATAGCCTTTCTCTGTAGAAGTTTCACTATGGTGTATACAGTTTAGTGCAGGAGTTCTTTATATTCGGAAATTAACATTGAATTCTACCAGAAAACTTGCTTGCATCATTTCTGTCTAAGTCGCAAACTATTTTTCACCAATTTTACATAATGTTATATTATGCGTAGGTCATAACTAAGATATTAATGGATGTATTAAGACCTACTTCTGGCAATTGGCCAGAACTCTGGCTTTTGGCAAAACAGGTTTCATGGTCGAATATTGGCGGTGGCATGAATATTTGTTATTTATTCGGAGTCCACGTTAACCTGCGGTTAACCTAAAGTGTGCTCAAAATGACGTAAAGCGACAAAAAAAACTCTCATATGCAAATGCAGGGTAGTTAACCATAAAAGACTTCTTTTCATAATCAGTCTGTAGGCTATTTGTAGAATATGTATATAGAAGACGAGACTCACCGATGTTAGCACCGAAAAAAAAACAAGTAATATAAAAAAAAAAAAAAAATTAATGTCAATTCCTACTTTTTTTTTTCACTCTATTGCAGAAAGTCCTTTATAAATAATTTTCATTCATTTTTTAAAATTTATCTGGCGTCATTTATCGGTAGATATATGCAACTTAAATCTAAAAAAAATTAAATTAATGAATTAAATTTAATTACTGGATGAATATTTGAGAAAACTGTATTAACATCCAGTGTCATCCACTACAAGTTCAAAAAAAATGTATCTGAACTTGAGTGGATGAATAAAAAGTATTTTATTAACGATTGAAAATCTGAACAAGTTATATAGAGGGAGAGTGGGAGCTAATAGAAGAAAATGAATAAAAATAAAGCCTTCTAATCTAAGCTAGAAATTGCCGTTTTTCCACGCTAACTTTTCCGCCATCTCCCCATCTCCGTGAAGAGTTTGGCGCATCGAAATGAGATCTCGAGAGAGGCAGAATGGCCGAAAATCGGATCAATAAACTGCGACGAGCCATCAGCGGCATGCTTGTAAAGCACCTCCGAAATCGCTTCGAGAAGTGATTCGACACGAGTCCCATCATAAAGACATCCGTGTTCAGTTCAGAAGGAGCGCGTTCTCTTCTTTTTTATTCGTTCCATCTGAAACAAGTAGGGGGAGATGTCATTCGAATCTAGGGAAAGGAGATTTCTGGTGATTTGGAGGGATTGAATTAGCAACGGGAAGACTTAAGGATCCTCGCTAAAGTAAATGAAACGCTATTTGGAGTTTCGTCACACTAGAAGTGTTATCAAATGCTATCGCATTATACCAAACCCGAATTTCCTTACTGTTTTTGTTGAAAAAAATCAAAGAAGTAAACTTTTTTTTTTTTTGCTGATTCATTTAAAAAGTGTAATTAAAAAATCGATAAAACATTATAATATAATTAAAAATACATTAGTTTTATTAAAGTAGCATTTTCTTTTTATATCAGATGGCCCAATGTTTTTAATCTTGTTGGAAAATTTGCAGTTTTATTTGTTTAAGAGTCAAAGTGTCTCGCCTTAGAAAATAACAGCAATTACATAATACAAGCTTTAAGCGTACTTAAAAACTAAACAATTTCAAAACTTACAAAAGCATTTTTTTATGTATCCTATTCATATTACGTAATAAGGAATAGAGAGGATCAATAAAAAGTAGAATAAAATCTCCTGATATCCAGAGCTATATTTAAAGTAAAAGATTGTTAGAACCTTACATTTTAAAATTAAAACTCAATAAATCCAATTCGTGTCCCAGTGGTAGCTTGCACGACTGACATGCAGGATGTCTCAGGTTAGAGTAAAACGGTGAAGCCCATTGCAGTCAGTTTAAAAAGAACGAGAAAACAATTTTAGTGATGTGTAAACGCGTGTCACATTGGCTGTATGGTTGGTGTTTTACAATTTTTCTCTCATATACAAGTATATATACTGATGGCCAATAGGCTAGAGCTCTTGCCTTTAGTACCCCAGGTTTATAAGTTCGATTCCTGGCGGTGGCATGGATGTCTGTTATTGGCTAAAAATCCACGGTAAGCTGTAGGTTCTCGTCTAATTAACCTAAAGTGTGCACAAAATGACCCTGAGTGACAATCAGAGCAAACCAAACTAAACCATACCATTACAATTTTGAATGAACATTCACAGTGATGGTTGGCCTTCTGTATCACAGGCTTTAAGTGCGAATCCTGGCGGTGACATGGATGCTTGTTGATGGTTCGGAATCCACTTTAAACTGTTGGTCCTGGTCTAAATAGCCTAAAATGGGAACAAAATTACAGTAGAGTGATAAACAAAACGAAACATTCATATTCAAATGCAGGGTAGTTAATCCTAAAAGACTTATTTTCATCCTCCATCTGCAAGCAATTTGTTGTATATGTATGTAGAAAACGAGGCTCACAAATGCTACTACCAAAAAAATCTAATAATCTAAAAAAATCTTCTAATCTTAGCGAAAAAGCGTCGTTAATCCACGCTAACTTTTCCGCATCTCCGAAAAGAGTTTGGTGCATCGAAATGAGATCTCGAGAGGCAGAATAGACGAAAGAAAATCTATTTTACGAGATCAAATGCTCCCGGTGTGGGAATCGGATCCATAAACTGTGAGGAGCCATCAGCGGGATGCTTGTAAAGCACCTCCGAAATCGCTTCGAGAAGCGATTCGACACGAGTCCCGTCATAAAGATATCCCTGTTCGTTTCAGGAGGAACGCGTTCTCTTCTTTTTATTCGTTCGATTTGAAACAAGTAGGGGAGGACGGGAGATGTCATTCGAATCTTGGGATAGGAGATTTGGGCGATTTGGAGGGATTGAATTAGCAATGGGAAGACTTAAAGTTCCTCGCTAAAGTAAATGAAATGCTTTTTGGACTTTCGTCAATCTAAAAGTGTTATCAAATGCAATCGTATTACCAAACTCGAATTTCTTGATTGTTTTCCGTGGAGAAAAAAATCTACGAAGTAAACTTTTTTTGTTGCTAATTTGTTTAAAGAGTGTAGTGGAAAAATCGATAAAACATTATAACATAATTAAAAATACATTAGTTTTATTAACGTATGATTTTCTTTTTATATAGGATGGTTTAATGTTTTTAATCTTGTTGGAATATTTTGCAGTTTTATTTGTTTAAGAAAAGCAAGTGTTGTCAAAGTGTCTCGCCTTAGAAAATAATAGCATTTATAAAATACAAGCTTTAAGCGTACTTTAAAAATTAACTATTTCAAAACTTACAGAAGCATTTTTTTACGTATCCGATTAATATTACGTAATAATGAATAGAGAGGATCAATAAAAAGTAAAATATAAACTCCTTATGGTGTTAAAATAAAACTCCTTGAAGATGACCCCTGATTTCGAGAGTGATATTTAATGTAAAAGTTTATTAAAACCTTAAATTTTCGAAATAGAAACTCAATAAAACCAATTCGTGTCCTACTTTTAGCGTGCACAACTAACATGGTGGAGGTCTCATTTTAGAGTTCACCTGTGTTTTCTATTTCAGTAATCATTTAAAAAAAAACGAGAGAACTATTTTAGCTATGTGTAAATTCGTGTCACATTGGCGTTTTACGAGTTTTCTCTCATATACAAGCGCTCTGACCTTTGGCACCACAGACTTTAGGTTCGAATGCTGGAGTCGAATATTGGTTTGAATTTTAATTAAAATGTTCTAAATTGGATTTATTAATTCGAGGGCTAAACCCGTTGGTAGATTACAAAAAAAATTGTTTGGTTATTTTTTTATTCTTATTTCCTTCTACCTTGGCGGTAGGTATATAATTTAGCAGATTTAACAGCAGGAATCTGTCTTAAATTGTTATACATATATATAGTACCACTGTATATATATATATATATATATATATATATACAGTGGTACTATCATTTTAGGACCTGGTGGCCAGGTGAATAACGCTTTGTCGTTCAGCGACATGGATGTTTGTGGGTGGTTTGGAATGCACTTTATACTGCAGGTCCCGGTCTAATTAGTCTAAAGTGCGCACAAAACGACCGTAGAGGGACAAACAAAACTGAACTCCCATATGCAAATGCAGGGTAGTTAATCCTAAAATACTTGTTTTCATCACCCTTCTGTAGGCTATTTGTAGCATATGCATGTAGAAGACCAGCCTCATTGACATTACCACCAAAATAATAAAGCCTTCTAATCTAATCGAGAAAGCGCCGTTCTTCCACGCTAACTTTTCCGCTTATCTCCCCATCTCCGGGAAGAGTTTGACGCATCGAAATGAGATCTCGAGAGGGAGAATGGCCGAAAGAAAATCTCTTTTGCGAGATCAAATGCTCCCGGTTTGGGAATCGGATCAATAAACTGTGACGAGCCATCAGCGGGATGCTTGTAAAGCACTTCCGAAATCGCTTCGAGAAGTGATTCGACACGAGTCCTATCATGAAGATATCAGTGTTTCATTCCAGAAGGAACGCGTTCTTATTCTTTTTATTCGTTCGATTTGAAACAAGTAAGGTCAGGATGGGAGATGTCATTCGAATCTTGGGAAAGGAGATTTCTGGTGATTGGGAGGGATTGAATTAGCAATGGGAAGACTTAAGGATCCTCGCTAAAGTAAATGAAATGCTATTTGGACTTTTGTCAATCTAAAAGTGTTATCAAATGTTATCCTATAATACCAAACTCGAATTTCCTTACTTTTTTTCGTGGAAGAAATCTAAGAGGTAAGCTTTTTTTTTTGCTAATTCATTTAAAGAGTGTAGTAAAAAAATCGGTACAACATTATAATATAATTAAAAATACATTAGTTTTATTAAAGTAGGATTTTCTTTTTATATAAGATGGTTTAATGTTTTTAATTGTATTGGAAAATTTTGCAGTTTTATTTGTTTAAGAAAAATAAGTGTCGTCAAAGTGTCTCGCCTTAGAAAATAACAGCAATTATACAATACAAGTTCTAAGCGCAATTTAAAAAAAAAAAAACAATTTCACAACTTACAGAAGCTTTTGCGTATCTTATTAATATTATGTTATAAGGAATAGAGAGAATCAATAAAAAGTAAAATAAAAAAATCTTTAAGGGGTCTGCAGTCGAAGACGGATCCTGACTTTAAGAATAATATTTAAGGAAAAAGATTATTAGATCCTTAAATTTTCAAAATAGAAACCTAAAGAAAACCAATTTGTGTCTCAGTGGTATCGTGCACAACTAACACGATGGAGGTCACATGTTACAGTTCACCGGTGTTGTCTATTACAGTAATCATTTTAAAAAGGACGAGAAAACAATTTTAGCAATGTGTAAACTCGTGTCCCATTGGCTGTCTGGTTGGTGTTTTACGAGTTTTCTCTCTTATGTAAGCTGTTTAATGGCCAACTGGCTATCGCTCTGGCCTTTGGCACCACGGGCTACATGTACGAATCCTAGCGGTGGCATGGATGTTCGTTAATGGTTCATAATTCATGTTAAACCATAGTCGAGGTCTAATTAGCCTAAAGTGTGCACAAAATGACCGTAGAGCTACAGCTAAATCAAACTAAACCATACCAGCATAATTTTGAACGAACATCCCCAAATATGGTTCGCCTTCTGTACCACAGGCTTCAGGTGCGAATCCTAGCAGTGACATAGATGCTTGTTGGTAGTTCGGAATCCACATTAAACTGTAGGTCTCGGTCTAATTTGCCTGAAGTGTGCACAAAATGACCGTAGAATGATAACCAAACCAAAACTATACTCCCATAATTTTGATCGAATATCCCCAGAGATGGGCGGCCTTTTGTACCAGAGGCTTCAGGTTCGAATCTTGGAAGTGGCATGGATGTTTATAAGTGAGGTCCCCTCCTAATTAACCTAAAGTGTGCACAAAATGACCGTAGAGCGACAAACAAAACAAAATCCTCATATGCAAAGGCAGGATAATTAACCCTAAAATACTTTTTTCATTATCCGCCTGTAGGCTATTTAACACACATATATATAGAAGACGAGGCTCACCGACATTACTACCAAAAAAAAAAATAATAAAGCTTTCTAATCTAAGTGAAAAAGCGCCGTTCTTCCACACTAACTTTTCCGCTATTTCAGAGAAGAGTTTGGCGCAACGAAATGAGATCTCGAGAGAGGCAGAATGCCCGAAAGAAAATCTCTTTTGTGAGATCAAATGCTCCCGGTTTGGGAATCGGATCAATAAACTGTGAGGAGCCATCAGCGGCATGCTTGTAAAGCACCTCTGAAATAGCTTCGAGAAGTGATTCGACACGAGTCCCATCATAAAGATATCCGTGTTCAGTTCAAGAGGAACGCGTTCCTACTTCTTTTTATTCATTCGATGTGAAACAAGTAGGGGGAGGATGGGAGATGTCATTCGAATCTTGGGAAAGGAGATTTCTGATGATTTGGAGGGATTGAATTAGCAATGGGAAGACTTAAGGATCCTCGCTAAAGTAAATGAATCGCAATTTGGACTTTTGCTAAAAAAGGAAGTGTTATTAAATGCTATCGCATTACGAAACTCCAATTTCCTTACTGTTTTTCGTAGAAAAAAACGCTAAGAAAATTTTTATTTTTATTTTTGCTAATTCATTTAAAATGTGTATTGCAAAGAGTTAATAAAATAATATAATATAATTAAAAATGCGTTAATTTAATTAACGTATAATTTTCTTTTCATATAAGATTGACCAATTTGATGAGAATTTTATAGTTTTATTTTTTATTTTTTTATTTGCTTAAGAAAAATTATAATAAGTACTTCATGGAAAAATAACCTTTCTCTAAAGAGGATATACACTATGGTGTATAAAGTTGAAATTTAGTTTAGTGTAAGAGTTCTTTATATTCGCAAATGAAAATTGAATTCGGTCCGAAAAAGTGCCTGTATTTGTTCGTAATAAAATGATGTCTCGAACTATTTATCCCCGATTTGACATATCTATATAAATCTATAGTTATATTTATAATGTGTAGGTTACTACTGTGCCCATAAAGTAAGACCAATTTTCAATTTAAAATTCCCGGGGCTTATGGAATTTCAATTTTCTTTTCTTTTTTAAGTTGCTGGCACTGTGCTTGACGTCTGTGTGGAATTTCACATCGAATGTCTGGAGGGTGTTTTACGAGTTTTCTCTCATATGCAAGCGGCCTGATGGCCAACTAACTAACGCTCTGACCTTTGGCACCACAGGCTTCAGGTTAGATTTGCTTCAGGCATCAGAGATGCAGTCTTGAGATGGCGGTTGTTAGTGGTTCGGAATCCACGTTAAGATACAGGTACCAGTCTAATTAGCCTAAAGTGATCACAAAATGACCGTAAAGTGACCAACAAAATGCAAAAGCAAATGCAGGAAGTTAACCCTAAAAGACTTTTTTTCATCATGCATCTGTAGGCTATTTGCAACATATGTATATAGAAGACAAGACTCACCGATATTACCATAAAAAAAAGCCTTCTAATATGAGAGAGAAAGCGCCGTTCTTCCACGCTAACCTTTCCGCTATCTCCGAGAAGAGTTTGGCGTATCGAAATGAGATCTCGAGAGGCAGAATGGCCGAAAGAAGAAAATCTCTTATGCGGGATCAAATGCTCCCGGTTTGGGAATCGGATCAATAAACTGCGACGAGCCATCGGCGGGATGCTTGTAAAGCACCTTCGAAATCGCTTCGAGAAGTGATTCGACACGAATCCCATCATGAAGATATCCGTGTTCGTTTCAGGAGGAACGCGTTCTCTACTTCTTTTTATTCGTTCGATTTGAAACAAGTAGGGGGAGGACGGGAGATGTCATTCGAATCTTGGGAAAGGAGATTTGGAGGGATTGAATTAGCAATGGGAAGACTTAAGGATCCTCGCTAAAGTAAATGGAACGCTTTTTGGACTTTCGTCAAAATAAAAGTGTTGTCAAATGCTTCGCATTACCAAACTCGAATTTCCTTACTGTTTTTCGCGGGAAAAAAAATCTGAGAAGTAAACATTTTTTTTGTTGCTAATTCATTTAAAGATTGCAGTGAAAAAATCGATAAAACATTATAATATAATTATAAATACATTAGTTTTATTAACGTAGGATTTTATTTTTATGTAAGATGGTCCAGTGTTTTTATTCTTGTTAGAAAATTTTGCAGTTTTATTTGTTTAAAAAAACAAGTGTTGTCAAAGTGTCTCGCCTTAGAAAATAACAGCAATTATACAATACAAACTTTAATCGTACTTAAAAAAATAAACAATTTCGAAACTTACAGAGGCTTTATTTTTACGTATCCCATTAATATTAAGTAATAATGAATAGAGAAGATCAATAAAAAGTAAAGTAAAAACTCCTTAGGGGGACGGCGATTGAAGATGACCCCTGATTTCGAGAGAGATATTTAGTGTAAAAAATAATGAGAACCTTAAATTTTCAAAATAAAAAATCTATAAATCCAATTCGTACCCTAGTAGTAGCTTGCACATGCTGGAGGTCTCAGATTAGTGTCTAGCAGTGAAGTCCATTGCAGTTACTTTAAAAAGAACGAGAAAACAATTTTTAGCGATGTATATACGCGTGTCACATTGGCTGTCTGGTTGGTGTTTGACGAGTTTTCTTTCATATATAAGCAGCATATCATATATTTGGATTTTCGTTAAAATAAGAAGTGTTATCAAATGCTATCGCATTACCAAACTCGAATTTCTTTACTGTTCTTAATGGAAAAAAATATAGGAAGTAAACTTTTTTTTGTTAATTCATATAATTAGTGTAGTAAAAAAATCGAAAAAACATTATAATATAATTAAAAATACGTTGATTTTATTGAAGTACGATTTTCTTTTTATATATGATGGTCCAATGTTTTTATTCTTGCTGTGAAGTATTGCTGTTTTATTTGTTTAAGAACAGTAAGGAATACTTCATGCAGAAATAATCTTTTTCTGTAGAGGTTACACTATGATGTACAAATTTGTAATGTAGATTAATGAAGGAGTTCTTTACATTCGCAAATGAACATTGAGTTCTATCACAAAACTTGCTTGCATGATTTCTGCCTAAGACGCGAACTAACTGTCACCAATTTTACATAATGTAATATTATGCGTAGGTCACAACTAAGATATTAAACGATCGTATTAAGACCTACTTCTGGCAATTGGCTAGCAATCTGGCTTTTGGCACCACAGGTTTCATGCTCGAATCTTGGCGATGGCATGATTATTTGTTACTTGTTCGGAATCCACGTTAACCTGTGATCAACGTAAAGTGTGCACAAAATGGCGTAGGACGACAAACAAAATGCAGGTTGGTTAACCCTAAAAGACTTCTTTTCATCTTTCGTCTGCAGGCTATTTATAGCATATGTATATAGAAGACGAGGATCACCGATGTTACTACCAAAAATAAATAAAGCCTTCTAATCTAAGAGAGAAAGCTCTGTTCTTCCACGCTATCTCCCTATCTCCTAAAAGAGTTTGACGCATCGAAATGAGATCTGGAGGGGCAGAATGGCCGAAAGAAGAAAATCTCTTTTGCGAGATCAAATGCTACCGGTTTGGGAATCGGATCAATAAACTGCGACGAGCCATCAGCGGGATGCTTGTAGAGCACCTCCGAAATCGCTTCGAGAAGTGATTCGACACGAGTCCCATCATGAAGATATCAGTGTTCGTTTCAGAAGGAACGCGTTCCTACTTCTTTTTATTCGTTCGATTTGAAACAAGTAGGGAGAGGACGGGAGATGTCATTCGAATCGTGGGAAAGGGGATTTCTGGTGATTTGGAGGGATTGAATTAGCAATGGGAAGATTTAAGGATCCTCGCTAAAGAAAATGAAACGCTATTTGGAGTTTCGTCAAACTAGAAATGTTATCAAATGCTTCGCATTATACCAAACTCAAATTTCCTTACTGTTTTTCGTGAAAAAAAAATCTAGGAAGTAAGCATTTTTTTGGACTAATTCATTTAAAGTATATATTGGAAAGAGTTAATAAAATATTATAATATAATTAAAAAGGCGTTAATTTTATTAACGGAGGATTTTCTTTTCATATAAGATGGACCAATTTGTTGAGAAATTTTATAGGTTTATTTGTTTAAGAAAAGTAATAAGTACTTCATGCAAAAATAACCTTTCTCTAAAGAGGATATACACTATGGTGTAAAAAGTTTAAATGTAGTTTAGTGCAGGAGTTCTTTATATTCGCAAATGAAAAATGAATTAGGCCCGAAAAATTGCCTGTATTTTTTCCTAATAAAAAAAGGTCTCGAACTATCTATCCCTGATTTGAAATATGTATGTAAGTCTATAGTTATATTTATAATGTAGGTAACTACTGTGCCCATAAAGTAAGACCAAATTTCAATTTAAAATTCCCGGAGCTTATGGAATTTCAATTTGTTTTTCTTTATTAAGTTGCTGGCACTGTCCTTGACATTTGTGTGGAATTTCACATCGAATGTCTGGTAGGTGTTTTACGAGTTTTCTCTCATATGCGAGCGCCCTGATGGCCAACTAACTAACACTCTGACCTTTGACACCACAGGCTTCAGGTTGGATTGCTTCAGGCATCAGAGGCACAGGCTTCAATTGCGGTTGTTAATGGTTCGGAATCCACGTAAAGCTGCAGGTCCCGGTCTAATTAGCCTAAAGTGTGCTCAAAATGACGCAGAGCGACAAACAAAACAGAACTCCCATATGCAAATGCAGGGTAATTAACCCTAAAATACTTCTTTTTATCATTCGTCTGTAGGCTATTTGCAGCATATGTATGTAGAAGACAAGGCTTACCGAGGCTACCAGGAAAAAAATAATAAATCATTCTAATCTGAAAAAAAGAAAGCGCTGTTCTTCCACGCTAACATTTCCCCATCTCTCTTCCCCCTCTCTCTGGCGCATCGAAATGAGATCTCGAGAGGCAGAATGGCCGAAAGAAAATCTCTTTTGCGAAGATCAAATGCTCCCGGTTTGGGAATCGGATCAATAAACTCCGGAGAGCCATCAGCGGGATGCTTGTAAAGCACCTGCGGAATCGCTTCGAGAAGTGATTCGACACGAGTCCCATCATAAAGATATCCGTGTTCAATTCAGGAGCAACGCGTTCTCCACTTCTTTTTATTCGTTCGATTTGAAACAAGTAGGGGAAGGACGGGATATGTCATTCGAATCTTGGGAAAGGAGATTTGGAGGGATTGAATTAGCAATGGGAAGACTTAAGGATCCTCGATAAAGTAAATGAAACGCTATTTGGAGTTTCGTCAATCTAAAAGTGTTATCAAATGTTTATCATTACCAAACTGGAATTGCTGAAGAAACTGAAGAAATTTAGGAAGTAAACTTTTTTTATTTTGTTAATTTATTTAAAGAGTGTAGTGAAAAAATCAAAAAAACATTATAACATAAAAATACATTAGTTTTATTAACATAGGATTGTCTTTTTATATAAGATGATTCAAAGTTTTTAATCTTGTTGGGAAACTTTGCAGTTTTATTTGTTTAAGAAAAATAAGTGTTGTCAAAGTGTCTCGCCTTAAAAAATAATAGCAATTATATAATGCAAGCTTTAAGCGTGCTTAAAAAATAAACAATTTCAAAACTAACAGAAGCATTTTTTTACGTATCCGATTAATATTATGTAATAATGAATAGAGAGGATCAATAAAAAGTAAAATAAAAACTCCTGAATGGGTAGGCGGTTGAAGATGCCCCTGATTTTGAGAGGATATATAATGTAAAAGATTATTAGAACATTAAAGTTTCAAAATAAAAAATCAATAAAACCAATTCATGTCCCAATGATGGCGTGCACAACTAACATGACTAACTCATATTAGAGTCCAAGTAAGAGTTTTAAAAATAACGAGGAAACAATTTTAGCAATGTGTAAACTCGTGTCACATTGGCTATCTGGTTGGTGTATTATGAATTTTCTCTCATATGCAAGCGGCCTGGTGGCGAAATAGCTGGCGCTGTTACCTTCGGCATTCCTGGCTTTAGGTTCGAATCCTAGCCGTGACATGGATGTTTGTTCGTGGTTCGGAATCAACGTTACGCTGTAGTCCCGCTCTAATTAGTCTAAAGTGGGCACAAAATGACCGTAGAGCGACAACCAAACCAAACTAAACCATACCACCATAATTTGTAACGAACACACCTAGAGATGTTTGGCCTTCTGTACCACAGGCTTCAGGTGCGGATCCTGGCGGTGACATGGATGTTTGTTAGTGGTTCTGAATCCAAGTTAAGTTGAAGGTCCCGGTTTAATTAGCCTAAAGTGTGCCCAAAATGACCGTAGATCCCAAACAAAACAAAACTCTCATATGTAAGTGCAGTGTAGTTAACCCTAAGAGACATGTTTTCATCATCCGTCTGTTGGCTATTTGTAGCATATGTATGTAGAAGCCTAGGAACACTGATGCTACTACGAAAAAAAAAAAAAAAAAAAAGAAAGTCTTCTAATCTAAGCGAGAAAGCGCCGTTCTTCCACGTTAACATTTCCTCTATCTCCCCATCTCCAAGAAGAGTTTGGCGCATCGAAATGAGATCTCGAGAGGCAGAATGGCCGAAAGAAAATCTCTTCTGCAAGATCAAATGCTCCTGGTTTGGGAATCGGATCAATAAACTGCGACGAACCATCAGCGGGATGCTTGTAAAGCACCTCCGGAATCGCTTTGAGAAGTGATTCGACACGAGTCCCATCATAAAGATATCCGTGTTCGTTTCGGAAGGAACTCGTTCTCTTCTTTTTTATTCGTTCGATTTGAAACAAATAGGGGGAGGACGGGATATGTCATTCGAATCTTGGGAAAGGAGATTTGGAGGGATTGAATTAGCAATGGGAAGACTTAAGGATCCTCGCTAAAGTAAATGAAACGCTATTTGGAGTTTCGTCAAAATAAAAGTGTTATCAAATGCTTCGCAGTACCAAACTCGAATTTCCTTACTGTTTTTCGTGGGAAAAAAAATCTGAGAAGTAAACATTTTTTTTTGTTGCTAATTCATTTAAAGATTGCAGTGAAAAAATCGATAAAACATTATAATATAATTAAAAATACATTAGTTTTATTAAAGTAGGATTTCCTTTTTTTTAAGATGGACCAATGTTTGTATTCTGGTTGGGAAATTTTGTATTTTTTTTAAAGAAAAGTACGGAGTATTTCATGCAGAAATAACATTTCTCTGAAGAAGTTACACTTTGGTATTTAAAATTGTAATGTAGCTTAATGTGGAAGTTCTTTATATTCGCAAATGAACATTAAGTTCTATCAGAACACTTGCTTGCATCATTTCTTTGTAAGTAGCGAACTATCTGTCTCCAATTTTACGTAATGTTATATTATGCGTAGGTCACAACTAAGATATTAATGGATCGTATTAAGACCCACTTCTGGCAATTAGCTAGCACTCTGACTTTTGGCACCACAGGCTTCAGGTTCGAATCTTGGCGGTTTCATGAATATTTATTATTTGTACGGAAACCACGTTAACCTACGGTCAGCCTAAAGTGTACACAAAATGACGTAGAGAGACAAACAAAACAAAACTCTCATATGCAAATGCATTGTGATTAACCCTAAAAGTCTTATTTTCATCATCCGTCTGTAGGCTATTTATAGCATATGTATGTAGAAAAGAGCTCACCGATGTTATAACAAAAAAACCACAAGTAATATAAAAAAATTTTCTTTTAAAAATGTAAATTCAATTCCTACTTTTTTTTTCACTCTTTTGCAGAAAGTTTTTTATAAATAATTTTGATTAATTTTTTTAAGTTTATCTGGCACCATCTATTGGTAGATATATGCAACTTAAATCTAAAAAAAAACTAAAATGAATTAATTCAATTTAATTACTGAATTAATACTTGAAAAACCTGTATTAACACCCAGTGTCATCCACTACAAGTTGAAAAAAAATGTATTTGAACTTGACTGGATGAATAAAAAGTATTTTATGAACGATTGGAAATTTGAACAAGATATATATAGGGAGAGTGTGAGCTAATAGAAGGAATTGAATAAAGTCTTCTAATCCCAGAACGAAAGCGCTGTTCTTCCACGCTAAATTTTCCGCTATCTCCCTAATACAAGCTTTAAGCGCACTTAAAAAATAAACAATGTCAAAACTTACAGAAGCATTTTTTTAAGCATCCTATTAATATTACGTAATAAGGAATAGAGAGGACCAATAAAAAGTAAAATAAAAACTCCTTCAGGGGCAGATGACCCCTGATTGCGGGAGTGATATTTAATGTAAAAGATTATTAGAACTTTTAATTTTTGAAATAGAAAATCAATAAAACCAATTCGTGTCTCAGTGGTAGCGTGCACAACTAACATGCTGGAGTTCTCATGTTTGAGTTCACCGGTGTTATCTATTACAGTAATCATTTTAAAAAGAACGAGAAAACAATTTCAGCAATGTGTAAACGCGTGTTACATTGGCTGTCTGTTTGGTTGGTGTTTTACGAGTGTCCTCTCATATGCAAGCGGCCTAATGGCGAATTGGCTTTCGCTGCGGAGTTTGACACCACATGCTTTCAGGTTCTAATCCTGGAGATGGCATGGACGTTTGATAGTGGTTTGGAATCCATGATAAGGTGCAGGTCCCAGTCTCATTAGCTAC
>BPLQ01010297.1:0-33937 GCA_021605075.1 Caerostris darwini
AGCATGAATAATTTGCTGGCATAATTCACAAATTATTGCTGGCATAATTCACGAATTTTATTTTAAAATCATTAAATTATTGTTACTAGAATAGCATGAATAATTTTCTTCTCTAAATATCGGTGCATCAGGCAAATACAACAGACATTTTAATATTTTAAAATCATTAAATTATTGCCATAAATAGCAGAATATAAACCCTAACATTGTTAAAAAGCATGAATAATTTTCTTAATGCTGGCATAATTCACGAATTATTTACAGTTGAATAAGTCTTCTCTAAATATCGATGCATCAGGCAAATCCAACACACATTTTAATATTTTAAAATCATTAAATTATTGTCATTAATAGCAGAATATAAATCCTGACACTGTTAAAAAGCAGGAATAATTTTCTTAAAGCTAACATAATTCACGAATTAATTACAGTTGAATATGTCTTCTGTAAATATCGGTGCAACAGGCAAATCCAACAGACATTTTAGTATTTTAAAAATATTTATACATAACTACATTATTAAAATTTATTTTTAAACAAAACTTTTCAAAAAAATGTTTTTTAAATTTATTTACTTTAATGACATACATTATTTCGATTATATTACCTTTGAATAAAATTTTAAGTCCAAGAATTTATAAATATTTTTTGTTTCCTCCCTAGTTTAAGAATTAACACGAAATAAGTATTATAAATATCGCCAAAAAACACGAAATTAGTATTATAAATATTAATATGTTACTCGCGTCCGTAACAACACACGTGCTTCCCGAGGTGGTGCTAACTAGAGACTATGGTTACTTGCCCCGAAAAACGAACTGTGTGTCAACCGAACTGTAAATTGAATATACTACAGTGGAATGTTGGTGGCCCGTCTGACTTTAAATTTCAAGAAATTAAAAAGATTTGTGTAGAAAGGGATGTTGATGTTCTGGTAATCCTGAAGGCCAATATCACAGAAAAAAAAACCTAAATAAAACAAGATATCAAGCTCCTTAATGAAAGTGGTTTATATATCATTTTGCAGTGGATTCCATCACATGTTGAGATTGATGGAAAAGAAAGGGCAGATCTTCTGGCAAAAAGAAAAAAAGAACAGAAGTTCGTGGACAGTGTCCTATTCCTCTTGACTCTTTTAGGAGAGCTATACGGGACAAAATTAAGTCATCATATATTAGTGAATTATTATCTAACACCAAAGGGAAACAATCGGGGATGACTGGAAAAAATTGGTGGAAAAACTCTCAAAGAGGCTCTTACCAATTTTAGATTAAGAACTGGATACGACTGCCTGGCAGAACATCTGGCCAAATTAGGGATTGCGAACTCTGATATATGTGTTTTATGTGAGACAGAGAAAATGAAAAGGTCCATCTACTTGTTTGCTCGGGACTGAAATCTAACTTACAACAGTATAATGATTTGTGTACTCCTTACTGGAGGGCCGGAGAAAACATATCCTGATCACACGGGCTTTCAACATTTATACTTATTTACAACTTTTAAAAATAAGTATACATTTTAAATGGGTATTTAAAGTATAATCACATTATATAAGCACTATTACTTGTATGGTGCTTCTAGTTTTTTAAAAGTTCTTATAATTAGAATATTGTTCTTAACTGTTTCTAAGGCCTTTTGGTTATTTTTGTAAAGAATGTCTGGCATTTTTCCTTTGTAATTCTGATTTGTTTATATGTTCTTTTTGTTTCTACGATAAGTGTCCAAATTTGTATGGATTGAGTTTTAATAAAGTCATAGATAGCAACATCAGGATTAGAAATTTAATGCTTTAAAATAGAGGAACAGATATTAAAATAGCATGCTATACAAACCATAGTTATGAGTGAATATTCAAACATTTTTCTGATAGAAAGAAATGCGTATTGTAAAACCATTGGATGAACAAGATAGGCGCAATACGTCAGACGGCTCAGAGGAATCCAAACTTCCCATGACAGAATACTGTTAACTATACCTGGAAAATAAATATTCAAAAAATAGTAGTAATAAATCAGTATGGAAATTGTACATCTGCAACATACAAGAAACAAAATCCTCAGTTTTCATATTCGTAGAAGAATAAACTCAGTGGCTAATAGTGATATGGATGGCCATCAAGCATTCTTCTTGTAACAATTATAAAATTTTCCAAAAACTTATAAGTGAAGATAGAGCATTTGGCGTCAAAAATTCTTTTCGCCAACGTAACAGCTTGCAACTGTAAATGAAGTAAATTGAAAGTAATACACGAAACCAGGGTTACCACATTTGGCTACTTATCACTTAGTTGTCGCCACGAAAGGTCGACAAATTTTATTCCAATTACAAAATTGTACACGTTCTTATAATTTTATTTTTCATCTTTTTTTTTTTTTTTAAATTGATGAATAAATTTGATTAAATTTGATTTGAATAAATTTATTTTTGATAAATATGTCAAAAATAAATTCATCTTTAAGTTATTAATGAATTTTAAGACATTGTAAGAAAAGTAACAAAATAAATATTGTGCATACAATATATTATTATTGATTTGTACAATACTCATGTACAATAGTGTATTTATATAAACTATACTCATATATATAAATTATAATACTCATATCTGTACAATAATAATTTTGTTTTAAACAATAGATATTATAAAATAAACAAAAAAATTATTAATGATGACTTAATTTTTCTATCAATAATGTTCTAGATCAAATCAATCAATAATGTTCTAGATCAGTTTTATCAATAATGTTCTAAATAAAAAAAATAAAATTCTACTTTCCATAGTATAAAGGCTATTGTTTTCACTGTATGTAAATAACTAAAAGTCATTTTTACTTTAAGTAGACTTTAAATTAGGCTTCTTACTTAATTTTTACAGAGAATCTTTAAAAGTCTGTTTAAAGTCTGAGTAAAGTGTCTTCATCAAGCAAATTTAAAATTAAAAATCTACAGTACATATGGGTAAAAAAACGGTGAATAAGGATCAATTTATTAAATGGCGGCCTATACAATGTCTAAATATTTATTTCTTTAAAAATATTAGTTCTAATATTTAATATTTAAATGATTACATAATATATAAGAGGCTGAGTATTGTTTATTTATTGGCCTACAAAAAAACTATAGAAAATTTTTATCTCTATTCCATCATAATAGTGGTGGTATATATTTTTCCCAGGATTGTAGGATGAAACACATTGCTTTCATTTTACTATGGCAATTTATAAAACATTTTACAAGTTTACTTATGCACGACTCGGTCTATACTAGACCTACTACTGTGCCCAAAAAATAAAACCAACTTTTTTTTTTCAAAAACTCTTTATTTATTCTTCCAAATTTATCTCAACGCATTCAAATTAATCCCTCCGGACACAATGCACTTATGCCAACTTCTTTTCTAATCCTCAATGCATCCTAAAAAGTCATCGGCAGGATGGCCTTCAAAGAGCGCGGCGATTCACGTTGAATCTCTTCAATAGACTCAAAACGGTGTCCCCGAAGTGGTCTTTTGAGTTTAGGGAATAGCCAGAAGTCGCATGGTGTGAATACGATGGTTGTGAAACGATATGGGTTTCATTTTTGGCGAAAAAGTCACGAAGAATCAATGCAGTGTAAGCTGGCGCATTCAGTGTTTTCGGTACGCGTTTGAGGGCCAAAATAGAATTGACCGATCCTTTTGAAATTCCAACATTATCAGCAAGGTCTCTAATTGTAAATCGATGATTTGCAACCACCAAATCTTTAATTTTGTGGACGTGAGCTTCGTCGATTGAGGTTGATGGTCGACCAGAGCCCTCTTCGTATTCAACGCTTTCTCTGCCTTCTTTGAAATGTTTATACCACTTCTAAGCATTTCTTTGTTATTTAAAGTTAAATTGAAAATTGATCTTACTTTTTGATCGCAGTAATATAACGGCTTCAAGAAGAGGCCACTTTCAGTTCCGTGGGAACGTTTTAATTTTTATTTACAAACATTAAATATATATATATATACAGAACTCTATTTACACAGAAATGAAAATTAAAGATATAAATTATATATACAAGTGCAGTTCACTCCAAGTACAGAGACTTTCAGAGTTATCGAGTCTAGGTCGAATTTGAAAACAAGTGGTCTGCGGCAGACCTTAATTACCACAAAGGGCTCACTTTGAAAAACAAGCGGAAAACTCCGGCCTGTTCTGTCACTTCAGAGAAAAAGGAAAAACAACATTTCTTGTCGACTTGTCACAGAACTTTCCTTTTTCTTTTCTAAAAACCTCCCATACTTCCCTCACTTCTTATTGGCGTAGACACTTTCTCAGTCCCTCGTCTTTCACCAATCAGGATAACTCCTGGTGTAATCCATATTCCATCTATCATTGTTTCGACCTGTGAAGTCGGCACAGACAATGACTAATTTAATGAGGTCTCATGATCCAGGGCACTGAATATCTGCCATCAGATTTGAGTGACAGGTTGTTCTCATTAGTACAAAATACTAATTGCATGTAATATAAATGTCCACGATACTGCTCGTCTGCTGTCAAATTTGAATGATAAGTTGTTATTATGTGTTAAAAAAAGATGCATCCCTTTCTCCTGGGAACGGAATGTTACATCTCTTTTCGCTGGAAAAACGATACACTTAATAACACAACCATAATACGAAAAAGTAATTATTTTCAAATATTAAGTTGGTTTTAAATCTCTTCTTGTTTTTAAAAATACAAAAAAAAATTATATGTTCAGATAAAAAATAAATTAAAAGTTTTAATGATAAGAATTCGGCTTAAATAAATAAAGCGAAGTTTTTAAATTATTTTACGTTACAAAAAAAAAATTGAAAATTAAAGAAAATTAATTAAATCTGAAGCTTACCTCCTTGATCAGCGACGCATACAAAAACAACCCATGCTATCCCACAAGCAAAACATGTGCGACTTAAACTGTTGTAGAAGCAAGCTTCGATGAGAGTTTGTTGACGGTTATATAACCCGAAGACACAGGCCAGTGTAATACTAGATGCAACTATCCATCCAACTGATAATGTTATCTAATAAAAATAAATAAATAAATAAATGATGGTGTAATACAATAAACAAATAAATTAAATGGTATCATGATTGATCAATGTATTATTTAAAATATTAATAAAATTTATAAGTCATTAAAAATTTAATTCCTTAAAAATAATTTTTTCAAATTAAAATTTACATTAACAAGAATAAAAGATTAACATGAATTACAAAATTCTGTTAAGAATGATCCATCATGAATTAAAAGATTTTTATTTTCTTTTAGGTTAAAAAACATTCAAAAGAATGCTGGGCAATTACAGAAAAAAATGCCATCATTATCAGCTCTACATATCTTTTACTTTTATAAATTTTTATAACCTAAACTAAGCCCTACTCCCATTAAAAATTTATTTTAAATTTGTAATTCATTAAAAAATAACTTAAAATTTCTTTAAAATTTTTCAAATTAAAATTTATTTTAACAAAAATGAAGGATTAACATGAATTACATTTTATTTCATTTAAAAAAATTATGTTAAGATTGATGCATGGTGAATTAAAAGATTTTTATTGCCTTTTAGGTTAAAAAATATTCAAAACAATGCATTGTAATTAAAGAAAAATAAAATGTCATTATTATCTGTTCAACATATATGTTCCTTTTCATATATTTTGATATAACATAAATTAAGCTTTAATCCAATTAGTAAAAAATAATAAAACTAGTTTTTCAGTTTTATTATCATCATATATTATTATAAAAAATACAAATTTAAAAAAATAAGGAGATCAATATATTATATATAATCTCATTGTCCATACTTATGTTAATAAGATACAGAGAATTGCCATACTACTGTGTCTAAAAAGTAAGATCAATTTTCAATTTAAAATTCCCGTGGCTTATAGAATTTCAATTTTGTTTTTATTTTTTTAGGTTGCTGGCACTGACCTTGACATCTGTGTGAAATTCACGTCAAAATATTCATTAATGTTTGAGTTACGCTTGGCTTTGTGAAAGGTTAAAACTGATTCCGGCAATTTTTGAAGTGTCTGAAATAGTTGAGCAAAGAACTTGCATTCAATTTTGTTTGCGGAAACGTGTAAAATGTTGCAGAAGGCATTCGGGGAGTATTTCTATATCGGAAAGAAATGTTTGGAAGTGGTATAAAAAGTTCAAAGAAGGCAGAGAATGCGTTGAAGACGAAGAGCGCTCTGGTCCACTATCAGCCTCAGTTGACGAAGCTCACGTCCAAAAAATTAAAGATTTGGAGCTTGCAGACCGTCGATTTGCAATTAGAGACCTTGATGAAGATGTTGGAATTTCAAAAGGATCGGTCAATTCAATTTTGGGCCTCAAACGTGTCAAATCTCGATTGGTACCGAAAACACTGAATGCTAGTCAAACACTGGTCAGTTCACACTGCATTGATTCTTCATGAATGTTTCGCCAAAAATGAAACCCATATCGTTCCACAACCCCAGTATTCACACCGTGCGACTTCCGACTATTCCCTAAACTCAAAAGACCACTACGGGGACACCGTTTTGAGTCGACTGAAGACATTCAACGTGAATCGCCGCGCGCTCTGAAGGACATCCCTGCCGATGACTTTTTAGCATGCATTGAGGATTGGAAAAAAGTTGGCTTAAGTGCACTGTGTGCTGAGTGGATTACTTTGAAGGCAATGAAATAAATTTGGAAGAATAAATAAAGAGTTTTTGAAAAAAAATTGGTCTTACTTTTTGGACACAGTAGTATATATGAAATTTCAGTATTCATTGTGCAGTTTAAACTTTATAATTGAAACAAAGATGAAAATGTCTTATATTTACCTCAACGAGAAAAAAAAATACAAATTTCAGTAGAGATTTTTTATAAATCTTCGCAAAAACACCGGCTGTACATACATATTTTAGGAATAATGAATCCGAATTAAGTTATTAACTTAAAATTAAAATCAAATATCGTACAAAAAGTTAATAAAATAAAATGCAAACTGCTTGAAAACATACCGTATTAAGCTTAGGAGAGTCATTTTGCTTTCGCCTGTGCAGAAAATATGCCAGTAAAATCCCTACTAAATATGGACTTATCCTTGTATAAGGCTTGGTATAAGTTTTATTTGTAAAATCTGTAAATCTGAGTTAAAAAAATAAAATTAATTAATTCATAATATTAGGATATTTTATATTTCTGAGGATTAAATGTTAATTTACAATACTTGAAAAATATATATATATAATATATATGTATAAAAATATGTATGTATTCCAGAGTACGTACTAAACAATTTAACTCAATGTGATATTCCAAATATAAAAAACTATTGTTAAAATCTAGAATTAAAGAATTTCAATACGTGTTTTATCTGCATTACTTAAAATAAAATTTAAACTTAGTGGTTAACCCAGTGGTATGCATGTCAAATGAACTATACAAAAGAAAATGTAAACGTTAAAATAATGAAGTTAAAAATTTAAGAAAAAACACAAAAGTTGTGAACAGTTTTTCTATAAGTTCATTCTTTCAGATTCATTCATAGAGTACAAATTTATTACAAAAGATAAGAGCTATTAAATCATTAAAAGAGATTATTGAATCATTATTAATTAAATTATTATAATTAAAAATGAAAAATTATTTCCATTTTTAACAAATCCTTGTTATCAGTAAAATTTGTACATTTCAGATTTTTTTAAATAAAACTTAAAATTAACTTGTAATTAACTTAAACTTACAAAAGTTTTTAAACTGAAATAAAATTTTTTATTTTTATTGTATGAAGTTTAAATTTTATTATGCAGTGGACCTCTGAAATCAAAAACTTTTTTTTTTTTTTAAATAGCTTTTGCTGGATAGAGATAATCAGTGAATTTATCACTATTTACTGTTATTACATGTACTTAAAAGATATTATTGACATACATATAAATAATTTATCAAAAAGATTTCGTTATTTTATTCTTCTACCTATTTTATTTATAATGATTTAAAATATTCACAGGCTCCCTTCTAGGGGTTACTCTATGGGACCCCTCAAGGGGTTCACAGGCACCCCCTCGGTGTCCAGGCGGCCCCACGTGGCGAATCGGGGGATGCCTCCATCGGTCTCCGATGGGTGGTATCGGCCTGGTGGCCAAGTAGCTAGCGCTCTGGCCTTTGGTATCCCAGTCTTCAGGTTCGAATCCTGGCGGTGGCATGGATGTTTGTGAGTGGTTCGGAATCCACTTTAAACTGTAGGTCCCGGTCTGTTTAGCCTAAGTAGAGCGACAAACCTAACCGATGGGTGGTAGGAGGGAAATAAAATACCTCCCGCGGACCAACAGGTAGAAGTCCAATCTTCCGAGGTCCTGGCAACCTTTTTCCATGTTGGACACAATAACAGCACAACAAAGATATTCATTATCCTTTGCCTTTCTCAGGCCCCAGTCATCTACACTGATGGAGGTAAATCTGATTCTGGAAGAATGGGACAATGCTGTCTTTGTGAAAACAAGTGGTCGTGAATTCAGACATCGTTTTAGAAATCGGTTGGGTTTTCTGCTTAGAGCTCATTGCTATAAAAGACCTTGAACCTTGCTCTGGAATCTGGTGTACGTGATGAGTGGATTTTGACTGATAACAAAAGCTCTATCCAATTCCTGACGGATTGGTCGCGCATCTTGGATAAGTTGGGACCAGGGCCGGATTTAGATGAAAAGAAGCCCTTTCACCTCCCATTTTTAAGTTTGTAAATTACATGAGAGAATATAACATACATCATTATTGTGATATACATCAATGTGTTAAATAAAACATGTTGTGATTGGTACTAATCTTTATAAAAAAATGTGGCACGGATAATAAATAAAAAAAAGTCGAGAACACATATTTGGACATTTATTCTCAGCACCATATGTAACAGTAACTAATCAAACATAACACACAACATTTACAAAGAAATAATATTCAAATAATGAAAATCTTTGACTACGAAAATAAAATATGCAATTTCCAATCTACACCAATCTGCACTTTATTTATGCAAGAACAAACCAGAGCTTAGTAGCATAAGGCACGTCAATATTTGCCATAGCAATTAGGGAACTATACTTTGCTGCAATCTAGTATAGACAAACGAACAGACCCAATAAGCCAATCGCGTTGATCTTAAACAATACATTTTTATATTTGTTTATAAGTCATATGTGTAGAATTTCTCCTTATTTTTGATTCAGTGTTTTAGTGTTTACTGTTCTTAGAATAGTGTAATTCTAATTTTGCTAACAATTTGAATGGAGGCCCCTCTTGATCTTGAGGCCCTAGGCTGAAGCCTAGTTAAACTATAGGAAAATTTGAACCTAGTTGGGACAGGATATCATTGCCAATTTGGCTGCTTTAGACCAGAGCGGCTCTGTGGGCTTGCAATGGTTTCTTCTCATGTGGATATATGTTGAAATAAAATTGCTGATGTACTTCCCAGGAAGGTAGAAAACTTCGCACTGCTCCTTCTTATGATCTACGAGCTTCTGTGGTACATTCCCTATTTCTGGCCGAAGTGAATACTGCTTGGAAAATTCCACCTAGACATGATTGGTAAGCAGCCAAGTATCCTGCAGTGCACTTGCCCAAAATTTGCTCAGATTGCTTATCTAGGCTAAGGACTGGCCATATAAGGAGTTTAACCTTCAATGGAAATATGAAGATTTATTCTTATTGCCACTGCTTGGTCATGGCTTGTCCCTCCCATATCATTTACTGTATTGGTGCCTCTGTGGGGCAGCTGTTGAATGAGAGATTGCTTTTGATTTAATAATACAACATGGTTTTTTGGACCTAGCTTTTTAAAAAAAAAAAAACCAATTATTTAACTTTCTCAGAAAGATTCTTTACTCTATACATTTTTTTACAAGAGTGGACATCTGTTAGCAATTTAATCAGAATGATGAAGAAAATTTAATTTCCATTTTTTAAATATTTTGATAATTTGTATCTCTACTTTTTTACAATTAACATATATTATTTTTTTAAATTTGAATAAAAAGTATAGCCTTAACATAGTTTTACAAAAGTTTACAATCGCGCACAACCTCACTGCTTGAGATAGCCATATCGTTATCAAGTGTGCAACTTATCAAATTTTTTTATTGCACAAATATTTTCAAACTGTAGTTTTTACAGTGGTTTTATACCCGGCGTTCGAACAATACACCAATAAGGTCCTTCGGTGTATGGAAAATGAGCTTTAATTGAAACAGAAACAGCGATAATTGCATATGGCACGCTATGTATTTACATAGGGGGACGCTGAAAATGATCACCGTTCATATATAGAGACATGCATGCACATGCCGTATAAAGGCCAACTGTAAATTATGCAACAGCCTTGTGTCCTTGAAAGTGAAGGCAGCATGCAGATGAGTAACTAAGACTTCTACTGTAGTAACCGAGGACCGGTATACCCATTATTTCAGATGCCCCTATTGGAAGAATACCAAAGAAGTCAAATCTGACAATCGTTTTTTTATCCTACGCCCATCCTGGGCCAATCGTCCATATGCCGTCTTGCTGTTCAGTATAAGTGCAAAAGTCTAAAATGAGAAGGATCTCCAGCAGGGCCGGATTTTCCTATAGGCTAACTAGGCTTCAGCCGAAGGTCTCAAGATCAAGAGGGGCCTACATTCAAATCGTTAGCAAAATTAGAATTACACTATTCTAAAAACAGTAAACACTGAATCAGAAATAAGGAGAAATTCTACACATATGAATAATAAACAAACATAATAAGTAATTTACAAACTTAAAAATGGGAGGTGAAAGGACCTCATAAGTGAAATAACCTACGGCCCCTTTTCATCTAAATCAGGCCCTGATCTCCAGTGTGAACATCCTTTTGTTTGAGCAAATAAGGAGATGCCGTCCGTTCATAAACTCCTCCCCACAGTGAGGGCATGAGATAGAAGTTGTTACACCGATTTTTATTAAGATGCTGCTGGAAGTAATCATGGCCCGTCGACACACGAAAACAGATGGCGCCCATCCTCCTTGGTAAACGAAAATGAACCCTGTTCTTATCTTGTAAAAGACACTCCCCACTTTTCCAGCAGCAATATTACTCTACCGTCTATTACTCTACCTATTTTCATTTGTCCTTAAATTTGGTCTTGATCAATGATTTACAGTTTCTTAAGGGAAAGAGAAAATGGTGTTGTGACAAAAACAAGGTCAGCTTTGCAAGTGTATCCAATTCTTCATTGTCAGGAATCTCAACATGACTTGGGATCCATTGGAAAACAATTTTTCTCCCTTTTTCGACAAGATGACTAATATATACAGTGGGTAAAAAAAATATTGGCAATTGCCTTAATTTATTCATATTGACAAATAAATAAAATGTTATGCAATTTTAGCTCTCGTAATTAAATACAAGACATCTTAGATATATAAAAATAGTAAAAATTTTATTTTAATTTGCATTTTCTACGATTTTTTCTTTCAAAAACGAAAATTTGCATGTCAAAAAAGTATTGGCAAAGTTTTAACTGCTATGCAAATCTTGTTACATTGAAGTCACGTGTTTCGACTGATAAGAAACTCTACCGGTATAAAGTCTGCAAAACTACTTCAAAAGTGTCTACGCATTATTTTGCAATTACTGCAGTAAAATGACTTCGAAATCGAAGGAGTTGGATGTTAAAAACACGATTATTAGGCTCAGAAATGAAGGTTTAACTTATCGTGCTATAGGAGTGCAGTTCAATATAAGTTTATTTACTGTCAGAAGTGTTGTAAAAAAGTTCAAGGAAACAGGATCAACGGAAAATAAGACAAGTGGTCGACCTCAAATATTTTCTACAAGAGAAGAACGTGTCATTATTAACAAGGTTAAGAAAACCCCTAAAATAAGTGCACCCCAGATAGCTAGAGATGTTGCTTTCACTTCGCAAAAGACTTTCAGCGTACAGACTGTACGGAATGTTTTACAAGAGAGAAGTTATTATGGAAGGGCAGCTAGAAAGAAACCATTCATCTCGGAAATAAAAAGGAGAAAGAGGTTAGATTTCGCAAAATCCCACGTTGATTTATCTGAAGAGTTTTGGAACACAGTTATTTTTTTCCGTCGAATCAAAGTTTAACATTTTCGGCAATGATGGACGACGATATGTGTGGAGGAGGTTTGTAGTGGTTCGGTATCCACTTTAAAATGTAGGTCCCGGTCTGTTTAGCCTAAAGTGTGCACAAGATGACCGTAGAGCGACAAACCAAACCTTAGACCAGCGATCTCCAAATAATTTTTAACGCCTACCCCTTAGATGAAACTAAGTAAAGGTTGAACCCTACGTAACATAATGTACTATTATATATATATATATACATCATGGGGTCGAGGGCTATCCCGGATATGGGAAAATACCCCATTCAGTGACAGAAACTTGAAACCAAACACTAGCCTTTGGATAGCTCAACATCTCAAATGCACCTGTTTTAAAGTGCACGTGCACGATGATGGCAATTTTATCTTGGATGTTCAAAGTTATCTTTCCTCTAACAGCAGGGAGCTTCTCCACATCTTTATGCGCATGTGCTTTAAATCTGATGCAATTATAATGCTGCTCCCTAGACGCTGCTGACACCAAAGAACAATGATCCAGAATTCTAAGAAATTGAATCCAAAACCCAGAGAACAATGAGCCCAGTACTCACTTGATGCATAACATACATTCTAAGTGACCGTGAGCCTACATTTTTAGCGTACCCCCAAATATCATTTTGCGTACTCCCTGGTATACGCCTACCCCACTTTGGTTTGTTTTAGTTTGCCGCTCTACGGTCATTTTGTACATACGTTAGGCTAATTAGATCGGAACCAACAGTTTAACGTGGATTCCTAGCCCACTTTGGAGAGCACTGCCTTAGGATTCTCACCTTACACAGTTTATGTATCATGGCCAGAAAAACTTATACAATACTTTGTTAAATGTCGACTGTATTTTTTGTTGGTTTTGTTGGTAATGAAATATTGGACAAAATAGGTTTCTGATGGGTTGTTATTCTTAATCTTGAGTTTTTAGTTCTCGTTTTGAATCCAAACCTAGATGTATCATATAATTATATTCTTTCACGTGAAAACTTTGCTTTTGCTATCCTAATATACATTTCAAAATACCTTACCCCAAAATTATGTTCAACGCGGCTTACAAACAACACAGAACAAATCAAATCGCATTTAAAAGAAAACAAAAACATGAATCTTATTTTTTTTAATAATAGTTTTAAGAGCCATTATTAAAATCCTCGTGCATTTTCCATATAAATGTGCATGACAATATTGGAAAAACTACTTTCAAAATGGACTTTCATACTTATCCATCATTCCTTGAAAGTTGACGCTTCCTTTTGCAGCGATGCTTTCAATTGTAACGTCATAATCGTATTTATAAGTGATGGCAAAATATGCTGAGAAAGAAATGGCAAAGATAAGTCCCATTAGTGAATAGCCAATTTTTGGCCACCTGTAAAAAATAAGTAAATGACCAAATTGAAATTTTTACAAATTTTTCTTTACAGAAAAACTATAAAAAATTAAATCACAACTAAAAATTAAAAATAACGAAAAATTCCATACCTCCATAGTGAAATAAGCAATAAAGGGCTGATAATATAAAATTGCATGTCATTTGCTAAATACCAGCTCCAAGACATACACTAGAAAATAAAAATATGGTTTTTTTAGTATAAAATCCCAATTACTAAATTTCTTAATGGACAAAAGTAGAATGAATTACATCAATTAATTAATGGGTTTGATTTGATTTGTCGCTCTACGATCATTTTGTGTACACTTCAGCTAATTAGTTCGTGACCTGCAGTTTAACGTGGATTCCAGACCACTCACAAACATCCATGGCACCACCAGGATTCGAACCTGAAGCCTGTGGTACCAACGGCTAGAGCTCTAGCCAATTGGCCATCAGACCGAAATGGTGAATGAAGAAGTTGTACTCATTCTGTCCAATTATAATAGTGACTAATCCTTTGTGTCCGTACTCTGTAGTCCTTACTCAGTGTCCAGTACTGTGCGGATACCCCCTGTGTATTGATACGCATATTTTCTTTTTGTTTAAAAAACAATTTTTCTACATTTTATTATTTTTCCTCCAGGGCCTGAATGGCCGAGTGGCTAGCGCTCTGGCGCTCGGTACCACAGGTTTCGGGTTCGAGTCCCGGCTTTGCCATGGGTGTTTGTAGTGGTTCGGAATCCACTTTAAACCGTAGATCCCAGTCTAATATGATCATAGAGCGTTGCGAGGGCATTGTTACTCCGCGTCCATGGCTTATCTTCAAGTTACAAGTGCCCCCTAGGTAATGCAAAGTGAGTAACGTCTGTGCAGCGTTTGCCTCAAGGCATCTAAGACGTCCATGTCTGTTTGCCAGCTGCATTGGAAAGAAAAATTACAAATTTTTCCTCTTTGTGTTTTATGCACTCTCATTTTGATAGCTCATTTACTTGAGAATTTTTTTTTTTTTTAGTTCTTATTTCTGTATTACTTAGCTTAAATTAATGATGTATTACTTTTTCTTCCAACTTTCAAACTTTTATTCTTTGAAATGATTATTAATGACCAGATAAATGTTTCGAATCAATAATTTTTACTGAGCTGCTCAATCCTACAACATTTTTTTCTTTTTACTAGCATTTTCCATTCCATGTTTACTTTTTAACAATGAAAAAAAAAAAAAAAACCCTATCACATCAAACTTTATTTGTCTTCCAGCCCTTAACCTCTTTAACGTCGAAAACCTCCCATTTTCTTCTTTTTTTTTTTTTTTTTAAAGACATCTCCTAAACCTTTTTTTATTCTCTCTCTTAAAAATCCTCGTTATAATCCTTTTAGTCCCGGAATATCATTCCGAGAGGATTGATGAAAGAACTGAAGGGTGAAAAAGGAAAAAAAAATTAAAAAATCCCGGGGATTCTCAGGGATGAAAGAAAAGGGGGCAGCTTCTGTTGTGGGGAGTAACCGTAGGTAGAAGTCTGACTTGCTTCCGAGTTGCTGAGGAAGAGGGGGGAGTGTTAAATTGTTTTCCAGCTAACATATCCTTTCTGCAACATTTCTTTTTCTTTTGATGCATCAAGAAGTGGACAATAGTAACTCGATCTTTGCTTGAAAACCCTTTTTTGCATCTTATTTTTACAATGGGTCCTTCTTTTGCTGTTAAATTGTTTTCCAGCTAACATATCCTTTCTGCAACATTTCTTTTTCTTTTGATGCATCAAGAAGTGGACAATAGTAACTCGATCTTTTTGAAAACCCTTTTTTGCATCTTATTTTTACAACGGGTCCTTCTTTTGCTGTTAAATTGTTTTCCAGCTAACATATCCTTTCTGCAACATTTCGTTTTTCTTTTGATGCATCAAGAAGTGGACAATAGTAACTCGATCTTTGCTTGAAAACCCTTTTTTGCATCTTATTTTTACAACGGGTCCTTCTTTTGCTGTTAAATTGTTTTCCAGCTAACATATCCTTTCTGCAACATTTCGTTTTTCTTTTGATGCATCAAGAAGTGGACAATAGTAACTCGATCTTTGCTTGAAAGCCCTTTTTTGCATCTTATTTTTACAACGGGTCCTTCTTTTGCTGTTAAATTGTTTTCCAGCTAACATATCCTTTCTGCAACATTTCGTTTTTCTTTTGATGCATCAAGAAGTGGACAATAGTAACTCGATCTTTGCTTGAAAGCCCTTTTTTGCATCTTATTTTTACAACGGGTCCTTCTTTTGCTGTTAAATTGTTTTCCAGCTAACATATCCTTTCTGCAACATTTCTTTTTCTTTTGATGCATCAAGAAGTGGACAATAGTAACTCGATCTTTGCTTGAAAGCCCTTTTTTGCATCTTATTTTTACAATGGGTCCTTCTTTTGCTGTTAAATTGTTTTCCAGCTAACATATCCTTTCTGCAACATTTCCTTTTTTTTCTTTTGATGCATCAAGAAGTGGACAATAGTAACTCGATCTTTGCTTGAAAACCCTTTTTTGCATCTTATTTTTACAATGGGTCCTTCTTTTGCTGTTAAATTGTTTTCCAGCTAACATATCCTTTCTGCAACATTTCGTTTTTCTTTTGATGCATCAAGAAGTGGACAATAGTAACTCGATCTTTGCTTGAAAACCCTTTTTTGCATCTTATTTTTACAATGGGTCCTTCTTTTGCTGTTAAATTGTTTTCCAGCTAACATATCCGTTTTTCTTTTTGATGCAACATTTCTTGAAAACCCTTTTTTTTTTTCTTTTTGATGCATCAAGCAAAGTGGACAATAGTAACTCGATCTTTGCTTGAAAACCCTTTTTTTGCATCTTATTTTTACAATGGGTCCTTCTTTTGCTGTTAAATTGTTTTCCAGCTAACATATCCTTTCTGCAACATTTCGTTTTTCTTTTGATGCATCAAGAAGTGGACAATAGTAACTCGATCTTTGCTTGAAAACCCTTTTTCTTTTTTTTGCATCTTATTTTTACAATGGGTCCTTCTTTTGCTGTTAAATTGTTTTCCAGCTAACATATCCTTTCTGCAACATTTCGTTTTTCTTTTGATGCATCAAGAAGTGGACAATAGTAACTCGATCTTTGCTTGAAAACCCTTTTTTTTTGCATCTTATTTTTACAATGGGTCCTTCTTTTGCTGTTAAATTGTTTTCCAGCTAACATATCCTTTCTGCAACATTTCGTTTTTCTTTTGATGCATCAAGAAGTGGACAATAGTAACTCGATCTTTGCTTGAAAACCCTTTTTTGCATCTTATTTTTACAATGGGTCCTTCTTTTGCTGTTAAATTGTTTTCCAGCTAACATATCCTTTCTGCAACATTTCGTTTTTCTTTTGATGCATCAAGAAGTGGACAATAGTAACTCGATCTTTGCTTGAAAACCCTTTTTTGCATCTTATTTTTACAATGGGTCCTTCTTTTGCTGTTAAATTGTTTTCCAGCTAACATATCCTTTCTGCAACATTTCTTTTTCTTTTGATGCATCAAGAAGTGGACAATAGTAACTCGATCTTTGCTTGAAAACCCTTTTTTGCATCTTATTTTTACAATGGGTCCTTCTTTTGCTGTTAAATTGTTTTCCAGCTAACATATCCTTTCTGCAACATTTCGTTTTTCTTTTGATGCATCAAGAAGTGGACAATAGTAACTCGATCTTTGCTTGAAAACCCTTTTTTGCATCTTATTTTTACAATGGGTCCTTCTTTTGCTGTTAAATTGTTTTCCAGCTAACATATCCTTTCTGCAACATTTCGTTTTTCTTTTGATGCATCAAGAAGTGGACAATAGTAACTCGATCTTTGCTTGAAAACCCTTTTTTTGCATCTTATTTTTACAATGGGTCCTTCTTTTGCTGTTAAATTGTTTTCCAGCTAACATATCCTTTCTGCAACATTTCGTTTTTCTTTTGATGCATCAAGAAGTGGACAATAGTAACTCGATCTTTGCTTTGAAAACCCTTTTTGCATCTTATTTTTACAATGGGTCCTTCTTTTGCTGTTAAATTGTTTTCCAGCTAACATATCCTTTCTGCAACATTTCGTTTTTCTTTTGATGCATCAAGAAGTGGACAATAGTAACTCGATCTTTGCTTGAAAACCCTTTTTTGCATCTTATTTTTACAATGGGTCCTTCTTTTGCTGTTAAATTGTTTTCCAGCTAACATATCCTTTCTGCAACATTTCGTTTTTCTTTTGATGCATCAAGAAGTGGACAATAGTAACTCGATCTTTGCTTGAAAACCCTTTTTTGCATCTTATTTTTACAATGGGTCCTTCTTTTGCTGTTAAATTGTTTTCCAGCTAACATATCCTTTCTGCAACATTTCGTTTTTCTTTTGATGCATCAAGAAGTGGACAATAGTAACTCGATCTTTGCTTGAAAACCCTTTTTGCATCTTATTTTTACAATGGGTCCTTCTTTTGCTGTTAAATTGTTTTCCAGCTAACATATCCTTTCTGCAACATTTCGTTTTTCTTTTGATGCATCAAGAAGTGGACAATAGTAACTCGATCTTTGCTTGAAAACCTTTTTTTTTTGCATCTTATTTTTACAATGGGTCCTTCTTTTGCTGTTAAATTGTTTTCCAGCTAACATATCCTTTCTGCAACATTTCGTTTTTCTTTTGATGCATCAAGAAGTGGACAATAGTAACTCGATCTTTGCTTGAAAACCCTTTTTTGCATCTTATTTTTACAATGGGTCCTTCTTTTGCTGTTAAATTGTTTTCCAGCTAACATATCCTTTCTGCAACATTTCGTTTTTCTTTTGATGCGTCAAGAAGTGGACAATAGTAACTCGATCTTTGCTTGAAAACCCTTTTTTGCATCTTATTTTTACAATGGGTCCTTCTTTTGCTGTTAAATTGTTTTCCAGCTAACATATCCTTTCTGCAACATTTCGTTTTTCTTTTGATGCATCAAGAAGTGGACAATAGTAACTCGATCTTTGCTTGAAAACCCTAACATATTTTTGCATCTTATTTTTACAATGGGTCCTTCTTTTGCTGTTAAATTGTTTTCCAGCTAACATATCCTTTCTGCAACATTTCGTTTTTCTTTTGATGCGTCAAGAAGTGGACAATAGTAACTCGATCTTTGCTTGAAAACCCTTTTTTTTTGCATCTTATTTTTACAATGGGTCCTTCTTTTGCTGTTAAATTGTTTTCCAGCTAACATATCCTTTCTGCAACATTTCGTTTTTCTTTTGATGCGTCAAGAAGTGGACAATAGTAACTCGATCTTTGCTTGAAAACCCTTTTTTGCATCTTATTTTTACAATGGGTCCTTCTTTTTGCTGTTAAATTGTTTTCCAGCTAACATATCCTTTCTGCAACATTTCGTTTTTCTTTTGATGCGTCAAGAAGTGGACAATAGTAACTCGATCTTTGCTTGAAAACCCTTTTTTGCATCTTATTTTTACAATGGGTCCTTCTTTTGCTGTTAAATTGTTTTCCAGCTAACATATCCTTTCTGCAACATTTCGTTTTTCTTTTGATGCGTCAAGAAGTGGACAATAGTAACTCGATCTTTGCTTTGAAAATGGGTCCTTTTTTGCTGTTAAATCTTATTTTTACAATGGGTCCTTCTTTTGCTGCATCTTATTTTTACAATGGGTTAAATTGTTTTCCAGCTAACATATCCTTTCTGCAACATTTCGTTTTTCTTTTGATGCGTCAAGAAGTGGACAATAGTAACTCGATCTTTGCTTGAAAACCCTTTTTTGCATCTTATTTTTACAATGGGTCCTTCTTTTGCTGTTAAATTGTTTTCCAGCTAACATATCCTTTCTGCAACATTTCGTTTTTCTTTTGATGCGTCAAGAAGTGGACAATAGTAACTCGATCTTTGCTTGAAAACCCTTTTTTGCATCTTATTTTTACAATGGGTTGATATTCATCTGAAATAAAACAATATCTTTCAACCAGCGAATGAAATCTGAAAATTAGTTGTAAATCGTAATAATTATGTTAACCTAAAAATTGAAAGATGTGCCGAAACAAATGACAGGTGTTATGAAACATGTATTTTGATTGAAGACTTCATAATTTTGCACTACAACATATCTTACAGTTGCATTTGCCAATAATTCCCGTTTAAATATTCACTTGCTACTATTATTGTACGATTGGTTTGTCACTCTACGGTACACTTTAGGCTAATTTGACCGGGACCTGTTGTTTAATGGGGATTTTGAACCACTAACTAACATCCATGACACCGCCAGTATTATATGTTTAGTGTTACAAACATCCATGCCACCGCTCCAGCCTTCGGTATACCACATCTATATCAAGGGACAAGAACGCTAACTAATTGACCATCAGGCCGTTATTATTATAGGACAGAGGGAGTACCAATTCTAAACGCATGCATAAAAATTAAAAATAAAATATCAAATTAAAAGATATAAAAAAGATGCGATTAATTCGACCTCAATTTTAAATATTTAATTGTAGTAAAACAGACAAACTTCATTTCAGCAAAAATTCTCTCAACAGTAACGACACATGAACATTAACTTATAGATAATACATACATATGTTCAACAAATATACGCTTTCAAAATTTTTAAAAACTAGGTTTAAGTTTTTACAAGCATGAAACATCTATAGCTAAATATATATACGCGAATGTATCAATGAAATCTTGCCACCTTGAAATCAGCTTTTTGGAACTCATAACCGTAATTGTAAAACCCACAATTTTAGAACCATCGTCACAGAAAATTTGTAATAATCTTTCAAAAAACAATCATTTCATACCGGATTAATAGTAGCCAACAACAATTACTCCTTACAAAAATGTTAGTCCTAATAGAAAAAAAAATCAAAGTGTATTTACGTGAGTTTTTTCACTCTGAAAGTTGCTAATATAAAGAAGGTTCCACCACCAACCCGTTTTACAATTAGCATCCACATCGTAGTCAGGCCATAGAGGACCAGAGTTTGAATACGTGTACAGGGTTGTGAAATAGGCCAACACAATCATGTACACAGGAGTGAGTCTGTATAATATAAATAAAACTAAGTTTCAATTATTCTGGAGAGTAAAACATATAAATAAATAAATTAAATTATAAATAATTAAATTTTATAAAATTAAAATCATTTTAATACATTTTATACAATGTAAATAATTAAATTTTATAAAATTAAAAATTAAATTATTAATCTTTTTAAGTTTTACAAATTTAAAAAAAACACACATAGATAAATATTTGGTTGTTAGTCTACATAAAAAAAGTACACATTTACAAATATTTGATTACTAGTCTATAAAAAAAGTGCACATAGATAAATATTTTTTTTCTTAGTCTGCATAAAAAAGTAAGCATAGATAAATATTTGGTTCTTTGTTAGCATAGAAAAAGTACACGATAAATATTTGGTTCTTAATCTGCATAAAAACTACACATAGATAAATATTTGGCTCTTAATCTACATAAAGAAACGTACACATAGATAAATAATAGTTGGTTCTTTGGCTGGATGTAAATTGAGACCATGCATAAGCGGTGACACACAAATTTTCAAACATATATATACTAGCACATATAATCCGTCACTGCTGGTTTCAGAAAAATAAACTTATCAAAATCTTTGATCTAAAACCTGTTATATCAAAGAAATAAGCTGGTAAACTTTATTAATAAATTGCTTGCAACCATTTCTAAGAAATTCACAATTCTATTATAAAAAATAAAAACAATTTTAATTGCAAGTCCAAAACAGCTAACAAGGATCAAAAATGAAAACAATAGACCCAAGTAAGTAATAAAACCAGAAAATAATATGAAAATGATGAAAAATATGAAAAGTATTGGACATTTACAAACTTACAGATTTAATTTATGTAACGTAAAGAAGTTTTAAAATTACATATGCATATATGTATATGATTTTTCAGTTAAGAAGAATTACAAGTAAAATCAAAATGGAATTGAAAATGTGTAATTCACGTATATTTTATTTAAATAATCACTAATAAATATCTCTAATACTCATCTATATTATATATGTATCGCTAATATCGATTACTCATATTTATAAGGAAGGGAAGGAAATTTTAAGGAATATTAAATGTTCAAAAGATTAAGTGTATTAAGAAATAAAATTAACAATATATTTGAATGCGAAATTCATTTCATTCCAGCAGTAACTAGGATATAAAATCTCAGAGGAAAAAGTATGTATTTAATATATATATATATATATAAGCTGATTATATATTATATATATATATATATATATATATATATATATATATAAACTGACACTTTTTTCAGCTTAAGAAAGAATCAGTTGTTAACAGTTCATATATATGTTAGACAAACTCCATCTTAAAAACAATATTAAAGTTTTTTTTTAATAAAAATAAAACACACAGTGTATATATCATTGAATAACTATCAAGTAAGATTTAAATTGTATTATTAGTAAAATTATAGTTAAAAAAAAAAAAGATACTTTAACTGAAGGTTTTGAGAAACATTTTATCAAAATGAATAGTAGATTGCAAAAATAATAATAATAATATTAATAAATAAATAAAAATTTCTTAATATCTACAAAAAATATTTAAAAATATAAATAAAGCATTCCAGTAAATTTTTTAAAAAAAATTGTTAAATTACTTACAAACTAATTTGCATTTAGAGGAAATTAAAAAATCATAAGAATTTTATCTAAGAAGATAAGATATAGATATAAGAAGATAAGATTTATTAAAAAGAACTTTTATAACAACAACTGAACAAAATAATTAGTCTGCGGAGGAAATAATAAAATGAGCTCTACCTTATGTATCGGTGGACATAAAAATAAAGCCATGGTATCTTGCCACCATTTTTAGAACACTGTTTAAAATATAAATATGCTACCAAAAATCCACTGAAAAAAAAGAAGAAAATTAAAACTAACTAAAACATTAATTTTTAGTTATACTTAGGCCAAAATACAAATTACTTTAAATTAATAAATATGTTTATTAAAGTACTTTTTTATATAATTCTTTTAAAGTAATTTACACATATAATCAAGCTTTGTTAGATATATTTTACAAGGGTAACTGAACAAAATGTATTTATTAAAAAATTTTATAAATTTATATAACAGCGTATTAAATGTAATTTTTTAATCTTGGATGTATCTATTATTTCTTATAATGCCCTTTTTAAATAAAATATTGAAAATAAGAGTTAAAATGCACCATACATATGTTGGTGTTAAATTAAAATAAATAAACAAATATTAAAACTAAAATATAAGGATGAATATAGGTAAATTTATTGGTAATTAATTAATCGCCAAATACTTGTTGTTGAACTACAGATAAAATGAACTATTATTCAATAAAAAATTGTATCCAATCAACTTTACTTGACAGTTATGTATAGAATGTGGTAACATCAATGAAGTATACTGAAGTATTTATGATTTCTCAGATATTTTTAAAAATAACTTTTATAACGTTGGAAAAGTTTTAATTAAAAAATTAATTAATTAATTTCATTAAAATATATGCCAATTAAATTGGCCCTTTATTATAAAAAATATTATATTAATTCAACAAATAATAAGTATCTTTTATTTTGTTACTAATATAAAAATTATTAATATTAATAATAGATATATTATCTATAATGCATATTTTTCTTTTAAATAAATTCATCAATATATATTAGATTTAAAGTTCATTTAATTTTAAAATTTATTATATTAGTTCAAAAGATGTTCTTTAATCAACTTATAAACATACTATTCTTTATATAAACAAAAGAAGCACTTTTTTTTTTTTTTAATTTTTTAATTTCTTTATTTATGTTAAACTCTATGAAAGGATTTTAAATGCCAACAAATGTCTCTTTTTTATGATGAGGCAAGAATTTTGTAATATAAATATTTTAAAATGGGGTTATTTTACATGTGTTTATCATTTTACTTCCTTCAGCATTTGTATATAATGAATATTATCTTTCAAAAATGCGCAAATTTAAGAGAGAAAATTATATTGTAAGAATCCACCAGAATACAAAAATTCAATAACAGCTCTTCTTTTTTTTTTTTTTCTGTTTCTGTACCTGAGCACAAAGAAAGAGTCCACAGCAAAACCGCCGCTTAGAACAACTTCAAAAATCCAATGATTCAAAATATCAGCAAATACAGTCTTATTCCCTAGAAAATAAAGTAAAACATCTTTTGAAAAAAATAAAATTGCATCAAAAAATGCTTTAATTTTATAAAAAAAATTAATGTGAGTAAAATTATTTATGTTTAATATTCTTAAAATTATCAGATAAATGCTCTCATAATAATGTGTGATTTAATTTTAAATTTAACCTTTTGAATTAAATAAAAATTTTATATTTTGTATAATTTAATATTTTATACATTGCACACGATGCTGACCTTACTTTAAACTGTAAGGAAAGTTAAAAGATACAAAAAAAGCAGCCTAAATCCTAAAAAGTAGCCTCCAAAAGAATAAAAAGGAAATAAAAACTTGTAGTGAGCTGATTGTGAAACCAAATTGTAACTGGGTGTGGTTGGGTGAGATACTTGAAGCACAGGTTGGAGAACTCGCAGCTTTATTTACTCTCGCCCCAACACCACACATATACAATTACAGACATAAAATATTTAATATATTTAAAGACATTATAGATTTGTGGAAGGACTCCTCTTCTAAGTAGAAAACCCGATATTCAGATACGCGCAGGGTGCGCGAAATATACTTCCACTCCGGGTGAGAGTCTGTAGACTGCACCAGGATGCACTAAATATATTTTTTTTCGGGATGGGAAACTATGAAATTAATGTTTCTCTGAGAGAACGCAGGTTGCGCTGTACTTTTCGGGTGAGAGTCTCGAGGCCCCCTGACCATTTCTCCTGAAAGCCACGATGGCGAAGCTCTTGCCAAAATTTAGGAGGAATCACAGTTACAAAAATTTATGCATTGCTGACGTTACTTTAATCCTTTAGAAAAGTTAACAGTTGTTTACAAATAAAACAATCAAACTACACTGAAGTGACAAAAGTCATGGGATACCTCTTAATATCGTGTCGGCCCTCCTTTCGCCCGGCGAAGTGCAGCAACTCGACGTGGCGTGGACTCAACAAGTCGTTGGAAGTCTTCTGCAGGAATATTGAGCCCTGCTGTCTCGATAGACGTCCATAATTGTGAAAGCGTTGATGGTGCAGGATTTTGGGCACGAACAGACCTCTCGATGATGTCCCATAAATGCTCGATGGGATTCATGTCGGGCGATCTAGGTGGCCAGATCATTCGTTGGAATTGTCCAGAATGTTCTTCAAACCAATCGCGAACAGTTGTGGCCCGGTGACATGCGCATTGTCATCCATAAAAATCCCATCGTTGTTTGGGTACATGAAGTCCATGAATGGCTGCAAGTGATCTCCAAGTAGCTGAACATAAGCATTTCCAGTCAATGTTCGGTCCAGTCGCACCAGAGGACCAAGTCCATGCCATGAAAAAACAGCCCACACCATTACGGAGCCACCACCAGCTTGAACAGTGCCTTGCTGACAGTTTGGCTCCATGGCTTCGTGGGGTCTGCGCCACACTCGAACCCTACCATCAGCTCTTACCAACTGAAATCGTGACTCATCGGACCACGCCACGGTTTTCCATTCATCTAGGGACCAACCGATATGCTCACGTGCCCACGAGAGTCGCTGCAAGCGATGTCGTTCGGTCAGTAAAGGCACTCGAGTCGGTCTTCTGCTGGAATAGCCCAAGAAAGCCAAATTTCTCCGCACAGTTCAAACAGACAAGTCCCTTGTACGTCCACATTGATTTCTGCGGTTATTTGACGCAGTGTTGCTTGTCTGTTAGAATTTACGACTCTTTGCAGACGTCGCCGGTCTCGGTCGTTAAGTGCAGGCGGTCGACCACTGCGCTGTCCATGGTGGGATGTTATGCCTGAAATTTCATACTCTCGGCACACTCTTGACATAGTGGATCTGGGAATGCTGAATTCCCTAACGATTTCCGAAATGGCATGACCCATGCGTCTAGCTCCAACTAACATTCCGCGTTCAAAGTCTGTTAATTCCCGTCGTGCGTTCATCATCACGTCAAAACCTCTTCACATGATTAACTTGAACAGAAATGAAAGCTCTGCGAAAGCACTGCGCATTTATACCTGTTCTACGCGATGCTACTGCCATCTGAAAAGTTGCATATTGCTATTCCATGACTTTTGTCACTTCAGTGTATTATAATGCAACCTCCAAAAAATAAAGAGGAAACAAATTTAAAAAAATAGTTTTATTAACATAATTTAAGGGGTTTTTTTTTCTTTTTTAAAGAACAAATAGAAAAACTTTTTTTCAAAGTTAAAATACGTATTTATGGCAATGAAATAAAAACTTGAATTTCTTCATGTATTTTTATCTCACCATATTGTTAAAATAATTACTATTTTATTTAATGCACATAAATACATTCAAATTATTAAGTTTAAAATATTAATCTCAATGAATTAATTTCAGCTTTGCATATTTTAAAAAAGGATGAATTTTTATCATGCACAATAATCTTTTAAACTCATGTTTGTGAAAATTGCAACACCATGAAGGAATCGTCATAATTGAATGGAATTTAATACACAGTTGAGTGGTAGTGGTACAAATAAACTATTAAATGTTCAAAGCAAAACAAACAATAACAAGAGATCGGAATCAGTATTTTGTTTAGCCACCACGCGCAGCAATAAGTTCTGCTACACGACGTGGCATGGAGTCAAACAAATTTTGAATGTCTGCCTGAGGTTGTTTGTATGCGCACCCAAAGTTCGTCTGCAGAAGCAACAGGACGAGGATCACGAGCGAGACGCCGACCAACGAAATCCCACACATGTTCAATCGGCGACATATCCGGGGAATACGCAGGCCAAGGAAGAAGCTGTACCTGCCGCGTTGCAAAGAAGGATTGAAGAGTCCTAGCGATATGAGGGCAGGCATTGTCCTGTTGAAATACAGCGCCTGGCAAGCTTTGAAGGAAGGGAACAGCTTGGGGCTGTAGAACTTCACTGATGTACCGGTTGCTGTTCATATTGCCCACAATTCTTAGCAATTGAGATCGTCCATGATATGCTATGCCACCCCAGACCATAACTCCGGGTGTTCGTCCACTGTGGCGTTCTATAATGCACTCCGGAAGGTGGCGTTCACCGGCATAGCGTCTGACACGAATGCGGCCATCATAGTACCACAAATTACAACGGGATTCGTCTGAAAACACGCCAGTCTCTATGCTGAGCGGCCCATTGTAGCCGCAGGCGGAGATGGTTTAGCGTGAGAGGGATCCTGTATAAAGGAGTGCTTGCGCGCAGTCCACGCTGCAGCAGACGTCTACGAATTGATGAAGCACACAATGAAACACCTGTAGCTATTGACCACTGTGCTGCCAATTGTCTAGAGGAAGCTGTACGGTCCGTCAGCGCCATGCGGACCAGGTGTCTATCATCGCGAGCTGACGTCACATTTCGGGGTCCACTGCCGGATTTCCGAGTTCTCGTCCGTCCACTGCTTCCAAAGACGCATCACTGTGCTGCTGTTACGCTGCACACGAGCGGCTACTGCACGATAAGGCAATCCAGCTTCACGAAGGCCGATGTTTCTCCCCCGTTCAAACTCTGTAAGTTGTTCAAATCTCGCTCTCTTTCGTCGAAGAGGCATAAGTAACGATTGAGCTAACGTTTACCACTAGCAGATAACCACCGATAACCATACACGCTTCGCTACAACCGTCTATTTATTCGGATCCATCCGCCGTTCAGAAGGCGCTGATCAGCATATGCATGCGCTACGGATTTGAAATTTTAATCATTTGCATATTATGCGCTAATTTGCATTTCCTGAAAATTTCAACTCACTCGCCTTAGTCCTTCATGGTGTTGCAATTTTCACAAACATGAGTTTATATATAGATCACAAACATTTTTTAATCATATGGAACATTGTGTAATGCATCATATTTCAATAATACTAATAAACTTCAAAATCTTGATAAGTAAAAATACATTTATTTTACTAAATAAAAGAAATAATTTCAAAATTTATTAATTGAATATTTTTCATACATAAGATAAAAAATTTCTAAAATAAGAAAAATATTTACTTATGCTAACAGGAAGCATTGTATACGTGTGACAAAGGATTACCCAACTCATACTCAAAAAACGAATTCCATGTAAGCAAGGCAATTGTCCTTCTGAACTCGTAGTGTTTAGAATTTTTTCTCCATTGGTAAAGATGCAAAAACAATTGAAAAATGGTTTACATTTTTCTAACCATTCTGAAAAAAAAAAAAAAATGAAGCAAAAATTTTAACTCTAAAAAAAACAGATAAAAATATATTTATTTATTAATCATTTTTATCAACAAAAAAGGAATTCCATTTAATCAATATTATTTTAATTTTATGTAAGTAAACATTTAAAAAAAATTAATATAATGTTCTGTGATGCAGTCATTGTTTTTTTAATTTAAGTGCAAGTGTAAAATATTTTTTATCTAATATTTTTCATGTTTCTTGAATTGAATATAAAAATTACTATTAATATGCATCATATCAGAATATTGTTTTCAAGCACATATTAATTTTAATATGAGGCATTAAAAAATTGAATTTAACATTAATAGTTTGTTGAGCTTTTAACCCCATATAAAAATTACCAGATGTCAAAATGCTGTCAAACCATCGGAAATCTTGAAAACAACTAGTCATGATTATTAGAGTGAGCAAAAATTAACAAAGAAATCTCTTGTTACGTTTCGGCCTATACTAGAACTATAACGGCTTCAAAAAGAAGGCCATTTTCAGGTCCACTTTAATTTTTTTATTTACAAACATTAAATATATACAGAACGCTATTTACATAAAAAATGAAAATTAAGATAATTGTATTCACAAGTGCAGTCCACTCCAAGATTGCAGATTTTCAGAGTTCTCAAGTCTATGTCCGATTTCAAAACACGTGTCAGATTTAATTGTCCCACGACGTGATACACGAAACCACAAGGGTCTCACTTTGGAAACAGACGAAAACTCCGGCCTATTCAAATCAATTCAGAGAAAAAGACAACACTTCTTATCGACTTGTTGCAGAACTCTCTTGCTTCTTCTCTAAAAACCTCCCTTTAAGAAAATTTGTCAAGAGTAAGGGGGAGCTTCCGTTAATTCTAATTGGAGTAAACATTTTCTCAGCCTATGGTCTATCACCAATCAGATGCAACAACTCATGGTATAGTCCATATTTCATTTATAATTGTTTCGTCCTGTGAAGGTCACACAGACAATCACTAATTTGAGGTTTCATTAATCGTGACACTGAACATCTGCTAACAGATTTGAGTGGCAGGTTGTTCTTATTAGCAGAAAACACTAATTGCATGTGATATAAATATACACAATACTGCTTATCTGCCAGACCAGATTTGAGTGATAGGTTGTTATTATGTACTTGTCAAAGAATATACATTCCTCTCCTCAGGGAAAGAGATGCCACAACTCTTCCTGTGGGAAAAACGTTACACACTACACATTTTTACTTGGCCTCTCATTAATGAAAAATCAGATTTTATTTTTATAGGAGACAAGTTTTCCAAAATAATTACCATTGCATGATTTACATAATTTTAGGCTTTAACAAAATGAAAGACACTTTAAAAAAAATCCAACTAAATACAGGAAAATTCAGCAAAATTTTGACCTGTTAAAAGAGCATACAATAATTAAATATTAGCAATAAGTATCAGTTAGAAAAAAATATACCTGGCAACGCATTTGCTTTATTAATAAACAAAACATCATCTGATTTTTTATTTGACAAACTATAAGCCTCTCCGTTAATCATTGCTCTTTCAGAAATACTGTTTCCATAAACAGATTCTGTTGATGGGCTTATATTCATCCAATATTCTAAAGCAGTTATTGAACTTCCTATGAAAGCCAGAACAGCAAAAAAAGATAGCAAACATCTGCAAAGATATTACATAAATAATAAATAAAATTTAATTAAAAACAAAACAAAATTAAAGCGCAAGATTGTTGTATTAACACTATTTTGAAAAATTAAAACTTCCACACAAAATTTCCACATATAATTTTTTTTCTTACAAAACTTTTAGATCATACAGCAGAAAAGATATAATACAAAGATAGTTTTACTTAATCCATTTTTTATTTTTCAATTAAAATTTAAAAAATTGATTTTTTAATTAAAACTTATACTCAAGAGCCAAAATATTATGACCACCCCTACATTTTGCAATGAACTCGCCTGGATGACGTGGAAGGCACGTGATCAGGTGGAAGTGGTATTTAACTGCTGCTGGAGAGTCTGAAGAATCATTCTTTCACTTATTTCTGTGTGTGATGGGAAAGGCTGCGGATCTAAGCGAATTTGATAGAGGGCAGATTGTAATGGCTCGAAGGCTTGGAACAAGTATTTCCGAAACTGCACGACTCGTGGGTTGTTCGCGATCTACAGTCAATGCAGGGACAAGTAGAATAGTATCGGAGCACACTGTTCAGCGGACACTGTTGGATATGGGGCTACGTAGCAAACGTCCCGCTCGTGTGCCTTTGCTGACCAAGCGTCATCGCCAACAGCACCTGCGCTGGGCCCAGGAACATCGTGACTGGTCCATGGATCAGTGGGAGAGAGTTGCCTGGTGAATCACGGTTTGTCATTCATCACGCCGATGGCCGTGTGAGGATACGCCGTCTTCCAGGCAAACTGTTGCTCCCTCAATGTACAGTAGATCATACACAGGCCGGTGGTGGCGGTATTATGCTTTGGGGGACGTTCTCTTGGGCGTCTCTGGGACCCGTGGTTGTGGTAGAGCAGACCATGAATGCTACAGGGTATCTGAACATCATTGCGGACCAGTTGCACCCTTACATGGCCTCTGTTTTTCCATCTGGAAATGGAATGTTCCAACAGGACAACGCCCCTTGTCACAAGGCTAAAACTGAGTTGGAGTGGTTCCAGGAACAGGATGCTGAATTCCAGTCAATGTCCTGGCCGCCTAACTCACCGGATCGCAGTCTGATAAAACACATTTGGGATGTCTTGGGACGGCAGCTCAGAGTTCAAAGATCACCAATTTCCAATATCTCGGATTTGCGTGACCGTTGCTTAAACATCTGGTACAATCTGTATCGAGCCATCTACCAAGGACTTGTGGCATCCATGCCAAGGCGGGTTGAAGTTGTGTTGCTCGCCAAAGGTGGGCCAACTCGTTATTGACAGGTGGTCATAATGTTTTGGCTCTTGAGTGTATTTTTAAATTAAGATTTTAAAAGTGTGTTCTGTAACCATGCTTCCTCCTGCAAGACGCACTTCCCTGTGGCGTTCAGGAGAAATGCTCAGTAGGCCTCGAGACTCTCATCTGAGGAGAATTACAGCGTAACTGACGCTGCCGTTGAGAAACGTTTAGTACAGCACATTCATGCGCTGCTGTTGAGAATAGTTTAGTTTGAAATCTCTCATCCCGAGAGGAAATACTCATTTAACGCAACCTGCTTGTAAGTTGGCGTATGGACTCTCAGCCGGAGAGGAAATATATTTCGCGCATCTAGTGCGTAAATGAGAATGTAAATTTTTTATATATTTCAATATTTTGCCGTTTTGTTCATTTTTTTAAAATTATAATAGTTTATAATATTTTTAAAAAAAATTCCAGATTAAAATCTTCTTTACGCTTATGAAATAAGATAAAATATACAATTATAAATGACATTAACATAAATGAAAAAAGTTACTTTTAATTCTATTCATTTATAATGTATTGTTCAGTTTGAAAAATATATATTTTTTTATTTGTATGAGTCAAATGTAACTTTTTTTTATTTGTATAAGTGAAATGTAACTTTTTTTATTTGTGTGAGTGAAATGTAACTTTTCTACTTGTATTTTATTTCTTATTTATTGTTTGAATGCATCTCTTTTAAATCATAAATTATGCAAATTACAAATCATGCCAATGTAATATGTATGTACAAAACTAAATGAGTTGAGAGTAACAAGCAAATTTTAAATGCCAAACAATTAAAACCAACTTTAGAAAAAAGTTGTTCAGAAAAAAGAAAAACATCTACATTTTTTAATAAAAACTTGGGAAACAGCAGTAGTTGAATTATGAGACAACACAAATTCCTGATAATAAAGTAACTTCCGGTTTTTGGCTTGAACTTAATAACATAGAAGTGAGTAAGAATTTATATGAACATATATTTTTAATCACCTAAATTACACATTATGGTAATGAGAAATGAAACAATAAAAAATCTAATTACATCACAACAACGGCGCTAGTAGTATATTCTCTCGATGTACGTTTGCAAGTCAATGTACTGTTATTTAGCACTGAATACAGTTCTTCAATAAAAGATGAATCTAAGGAAATAAATCCATCATTCAATAAAAGATTTACATTGTAAAAAAAAATTGTGTAATAACAAGTAAAAAAAAAAATTTTAAATAAAAATCTCAAATTATATCGATTTAAAATTAAAAAGTGTCGTTGAACAAGTATAACATAGAAAGAATATAGTACAAATTTATACTTATTAGAAGTATAATAAGTATATTTACTTAAAGTATAATAAGTATAACACAGAAATATTCGTGAAATTATCAAAAGTCTGGCTGAATAATTCAATAGTATAAAAATTACATTATTTTAGAACGTCATAACATATAAAATTGAACGAAATAAATAAATTAAAATAAATTTGAATTTTAAATGTGCTATTTTCATTAGATTGTAATGAATAATGAAAGGGTTTTGTTTATATGGTTTTCCATAATGCCACTTTTGAAGATATAGCAATAGTGATTGGACTATGTACAATATACAATAGTTCACATTGTTTCTTATACACTCATGTCCATAAAATAAGGATAATTCAGAAAAAAAAAAAAAAAATTATAAAAAATTTCACCTGTAGAATTATCACACACATCTTGAAGAAGAATATGCAAATTACAGGAAACCACCAGATGGCGCGGATACTACGTCACAATGACGAGAGTGTAAGAGAGGGGTAGATAAGGAATGGTGGCAAAGAAGTAAAATTGTTAACAAGCGCTTTAAAAGTCTTTCAGTGCAATAACCGCATAGTTATGGCACAAAGGAAGCATTTGGATGATTTTTTACGCGGTAGAATTATCGGACGACTGGAATGTGGACGTACCCAGCTGGAAGTATCCGAGGAACTTCTGAACGAGAAACTTGATGACTCGCGCAGAGTGTCATCTCCAGGCTTTGGCAACGATTCCAAGATGATGGTAATGTGAGTAGATGTTACAGCACAGGTCGCCCCCGAGTTACAACGCCGAATGAGGACCGGTATTCAGCAGTTACTGCCAAAAGAAACAGACCTGTCTCGTCAGCTCTCTTCAGCTACCGGTACGACAGTTTCAAGGCAGACCGTGTACAGACGCTTAGGGCACATTGGTCTATATGCTTGTAGACCTGTCAGATGTGTTCCACTTACCACAACTCACTGTCGCCTGCGATTAACCTGGAGTAGAGAGCATGCATTGTGGGCAACGCAACAGTGGTCTGGTGCGATGTTTTCCGACGAGTCCAGGTTTAGTTTGCAGTCTGATTCTCGCCGGACTTTTATATGGAGAGCGCCAGGTACCCGTTACCACCAAGAGAACACCATTGAACGACACCGTTACGGTGGTGCAGGATGGCTCGTTTGTGGAGGAATTATTCTTGGTTCCAGAACTGACCTGCGTGTTCAGAGTGTAACGATGATAGGCCACATCTATCGTGATGTCATTCAGGAACAACATGTACGTGTGTTTCGGGGCGCCATGGGTGCTGAATTTCTGTTTATGGATGACAATGCCCGTCCTCACTGTGCAAACATTGTAGACGAATGCCTTAAATTGGAGGATATTAACCGTATGGATTGGCCAGCATACTCACCGGACTTGAATCCAATAGAGCATGTGCGGGATATGCTTGGCCGACGAATTGCAGCCCGTAACCCCCACCTGTCAACCGGAACTTTGGAGGGCATTGTTTGATGAGTGGTGTAGTATTCCCCAAGATCAGATTGATAATTTGATACTCAGCATGCCTAGGCGTTGGAAGGCCTGTATTGCATCGTCCGGGAGACATACTCCATATTAACCATCATACTAACCATGTTATACTGTTTTTTGTAAATAGGTTCTTTTTTGAAATTTGCTCCAGGAAGTAAAAATCGCAATTTTTATTAATTATGTCAAACATATAGCATCTTTTTTGCTCGTTACCTTTTGTTTAATAAATAGACTTTACAAATAAGTCAAATTTGTTTTGCTTCTGTCTCTTTCCTTGCCTGAACATCATTATCCTTAATTTATGGACATAAG